>VDFB02281492.1:600110532-600182462 GCA_007258455.2 Sequoia sempervirens | reverse complement strand
ATTGTAAATGCCTATGTTTTTGGTCAAAAATAAACATGTGCTAGTTTTAGGATAGAATTTTACTCATTCATTGAAATGTCAAACAAATTACATTTTTTGAAACTAGACTCCATTCTACACATGATGAAAAAAATTCAATTTTTTGATTAGTTTCCAAAAAATTTAGGGGGGAGCATGCTCAAATTTCAACTTTTCAGGATGTGTGCAATTTAATTTATTCACAATGTATAATTTGTAATTGACTTTAAATATAATAAAAAATTTAAATTACCATATAAGGCTTCTCTGAATGTCTTGGTTGAGGTGGTGTGACCTCATCAAGGAAGAAAGTGGCACCAAAAAAGTCATACAAGGTCAAATTTAAAGCACATGTGTACTTGAATTATGCTAAAACATATATATTCAAGTACATATTGGAATAGGGGTAAATTGAAATCTATTTAAAATACCAAAAAATTGTGCACATATGTGTAGAATTTTTTTTAAACAACCTAAAATTTAGATGTCTCCTGAATTGCCACCACATCAAATGTGTGTATGATCCCCATTCTCATGGTTGTTTCAACCTACATACATAGACATAACACTTATAATATTTACTTGTACATGCATGTTTGATATATAGTGAATTCAAAATACAAAATTGTAAGTATAGTAACTTTAAATAAATTACAATATACATGTACTTGCACCTCATGTGAGACGCTTAGAAATGGAGGAGTGCTTGACAACCCCTCAAGTGGAACCAACATGGAAGTCGATTGATTCCCCTAAACCAATATAAATATCTAAAACATATGTTAATGATTGAATTACAAATTAAAAATTCAAGTTAAAAAATTATTTCATATTATTTAAAAAATTGAAATCAAAATACCCCATAAGGGTTGCCGACTTGCACTAATGTTGACATAAAAACTCGAGGAGTAGATGATGCCCCTATGGTCAATGCCATCTACACCAAACAATTTGATTGCTAAAACATTGTAATTTTTTTTGATATATATATTCATTAAAAACATGTGTGCTTAAAAAATTATTATAAATTCAACATGTACATGCATATTTATACTTGTGTCAAAATGTCTGTAGGGTGATGCTCTATATAGTAAGAAAATCAACGTATGAATTAATGCCACCAGATTCTCCACCAGAATCTCCATGTCCACCCAAACTGGGTGTAGTTTGATCAGGTCCATAACATACCTGATGATAACTGGTACATATGTGGTATGTCGAAACTCATGGAGTGGTACTAGGTTTGGATCCATACAATGCTCCTCTGTGGTCGTGGTCTCTAGCCCTAGCCATGATCGTAGAAGTATGCTCATCAAGGTTTCCTACGAGGGTACTCAAAGATCCTAATGTAGATACCACCGCACAATGATGCATAGGTGCATGAATGGAAAAATAAGGAGGATCTACAAGAGGTTGGGCATGGGGCATTGGGGATCAACTTATGCCCTGATCTGTATAGGATCTAGACTATTTGTAGTATTTAAATGCTTAACTTTTACAATGATTATTCCAAGTTAATAACATCAAAATTAACTTATGGAAATAACAAAATGAAGAAATAACAAGGTGATTATAATAGAATGGAAGAAAGTGAAGGAAAGAAAGAGAGATGCAAACAGAGGTTTGATAACGGAGTTCACCACAATTGTGACTACGTCTCCGGGTCCGCTCCAATGGAGTGAGACCGATCCGATTAATCTCCAGAAAATGATTACAAAGCCTACAGCATAGCCTTCCCTTGGATCACAAAAAAAAAATCTTCAAATGCACTTCCCAAGTGCATGGTAACAAGCCTCTCCACAAGAGACACGAAGCTACACAAGATTTCCCCAAGGAGGCAAGAAAACGCTAACTCTCCACTTACAAGAATTCACCTTCGAAATTCCTCACAATAAAATTAACTAAACACCCTTAGCCATCTCTCACACATTCACCTCCTTTAAATACAAAAATATTCCTCAAATTGGTTACTAACCAATTGATTTACAAATCTACCTTATCTCTCCAAATTACATAAAAATCTTTAAAAATCTCCCTTATTTGCATATAAATCTTCTAAATTAATTTAAGCCCTTCAATTTTATTGTTTGTTCGGGCCTTATCACTTGGGGAGTTTTCATTTAATCCTTTACAAGGATTCTTGTTTGTTTTAATTTCAAATTAGGAGGGTTGGTTTTAATTTTTATAAAGCATTCGATTTCCATCAATTATCAAAATAAACCGATGCTAAGTCTAATTCAGACGGGCTCGATGACTTAGCGGTGCATATAGCTTTCGAGAACCTGGCGGTTCCGGGTTCCACTCCCGGCCGTCGGCAGTTTTAAAAAAAACTTTGAAATAGGCATTTAACAAAACGAACCGCTCACCCCTATTTAATAGCCCGACAGAGTTGGTGGAATGACCATGAGCCAAGTTTAGCGGAGATAGGTTGGGGGTTCGAATCCCCCAACAACCTTTTAACAAAACAAACAAACCAACTTCCCAATCGCTGGAGGATGATGAGAGAGGCCACGTGGCATGCCGAGGAGGTGCCACTTGGCAAATCCTGATTCACCCATTTCGATGACATGGAGGATGACTCAATGATGACGTGGATGCTGACTGGGCGCCGACTGTGTGTTGACGTGTCCGCTGATTCAGATGATGAAGTGGCGTACAGATGCCACGTGTCAGCCTCTGATTGGATCCGTACATTGCCGATGTGGATGCCATATGGAAAATTTTGGTTCATCCATTTCACTATCAGTACAATACGGAATGCTAATGTCAGCGTCCGTACGGTCCACCTCAAAAGTCAACTGCAAGCTTTGACCGCTGATAACTCTCGCGTACGATGTTGGATTTTGATGAAATGAACACCGTCAGAATCATCTCGATGAGCTCTTCACGATGACGCCAACTTCAAAAAATTTTGACATCATTTTTTTGCCTCCTGGATGCCCTCTGATCCCATTTTGACCCTGCCTTTGACTGGCCATAACTTGTGCAAACGAACTCCTTTTTGCTCCGTTCGAGTTGCGTTGGAATCAGGATGCCGAGATATTTTTGATGGTGTAGATTCTGGAGAGAAATGAGACACTTCAATTTTCACTAAAAATATCCACCGGATCATGCCCCTAACCTCTATTGTGGTATACCACCACCAACACCCTGAAATGATTTAAAATCAAATAATTGGGCTTTTACTTGAAAATAAACTCTGCCTATAATTTGCTCAAAAACTACAAAGGTATCTCCAAATTAGCATGTGGTGGATGATCAAATACCATCCACCATCGCTCCAAAAAAGTTGATTCATTTGTGGATTTTTGCACCAGCTCATCAATATTCTAGGTTTATTTGTAGGAATGGGTAGGTTAGTGACAAGGTTGACAAAGAAAAGGTGCAAGATGGTCTTTTTTAATTTTTAGGTCTAAAATTTGTTTATAGGAGAGACCATCTAAATAAAATTGCCTCATATCCTCTTGCCATTGTCGATGCCTATCTAAGTCCACATCAATGGACCTAATGGCATCAACAATGTTTTGCATCACAGATGTAAAATGCCTCATGTATGGTGGAATCAATGCTTCATTTTGAATAAAATTGATTTGATTCTAAATGGATGTAATATTTTCATTGATTCGTGCTCACAACTGAGGCTGATTTGATCTTGGAGGTGGTGGAGGTGGGATGTTTTTAGGTGGAGGGGGTGGAGGGGGAGGTGGAGGTGGATGGGACTGTGGAGGTTGATTAATAATATCATTAATATCAAATTTATCCATGATATATATAAGTGAACCTACATTAAATTATACAAAATTAACAAACAAGTACAAAATTACAAGAAATAGTTAAATTTTAAATGTACATGAATTTTTTTAAATAGGATACATACATATACATCTAGATACATACATCATTCAACTTGAGCATGCACATACAAATTTCAAAATTTAAGATACGTGTTTAAAATAAAAAATAGGATCTACAATGCATACATACATCATTCAACTTGACCATGTGTACATAGTAATTTCAAAATTTGAGATCTAACTATGTAATTTTAATACATGTACATATTGTTGGGAAATTATGTCTCAACCTTGGAATTATATAACGGTTATTGTTGATAGGTGAAATGGTTTTTGTTACCTAAGTTGCGGGGTTCTAAAGTTTCATAACTTCCCAACTTAGCGATCTCTTTGTTGTTGGCATGTCGCGGGTTTTAGAACTTCCTAACCTTTGACATGAGGTTTTGAGGTTCAAATTTTTAGCGACTTAGCATATGCGATGGAAGGCATATGGTGGGACCTGATAGGTTGATAAGGATAGATGGTGATGTGTATAAATAGATGGAAATTATCGATTGGATGATTGTGCAATTTAAATCCTTGTTGTGAATTATGTGGCAGTGAGCTGGAATGGTGGGCCCCGTGGGTAGTAAAAGATTTTGTAAATATTCATCGGCGAGAGTTGTTACATTGTAAATCTAAACCGTTAATTATTAGGGTTTAGATCTAACGGTGAATATTTTTTTGGCATGTCTTTCCCTAGAATGTAACTCTATTTTGTGAGGGTGTTGCATTATAGATGGAAGAGAGCGATAGTGAGAGATGGTGTGAGAGAGATGGTGATGTATTTTGAGAGTTTGTTAGCATTCGTTTTGTCTCTTGATCTTTTAGTGGTGATACTCCTGTGAGATGCTTGCTCTACAAGTATATTATAATCTTTGTGATTTACTAAATAATATATTCGGTGGCTTTTGGAGTGTGGGGTTTTTCTCCCGAAAGGGTTTTCCCCACGTAAATCATTGTGCCATGGTATGCATGATATTTATGTTTATTTTATTTAAGTTTATGCAACTATTAAAGATCTATAAATTTTTTGCATTTTTATCCTCTCAAGATTAGTGTAGGAATTTGTTCTTCTACCTTAGCTTCCTTACAAGTGGTATAAGAGCATGATCACCTTTGGTTTCAGTTGTGGGTTGTTAGGTTTTTTGAACTAATCTAGATTTGAGTGGGAGCTTGTCTAGAAGACACTTTGTGATCTTGTTGCAAGAATTTTCAGATGGCAAGTTCATCAGGGAGAATATAGGTGGATAAATTTTTTGGAAATAATTTTGAAATGTGGAAGCTGAAAATGGAGGATATGTTGATAGATGAAAATCTGTGGGATTTTGTTGATGAGAATGTTTCAAGGCCTACAGATCCTACTCAACCTACTCAATATGACGTTATGGACCATAAAGCCAAGGGTCTAATTAGATTGTGCCTAGAATACTTTGTTTTAATCAATGTCCATGAAGAGACCTTTGCATAGAAAATATAGAAGAATCTTGGTGAGATGTATCGAGCCAAATCTTTAGTGAACAAGATTTTATTGAGGAAAAAATTTTATTCCTTGAGAATGGAAGGGGGTGGATGGATTACAGAACACCTGGAAGCATTCAATATGCTAGTGACTCAGTTGGCATTAGTTGGTGTCAAAATGGATGAGGAAGAGAAATGTCATATTTTGCCTTGCTATTTGCCCGATTTATGGGATTCTCTTGCTATGGCTATTGGGAGTACTTCTATTATATTGAAGACTGAAGATGTGGTGGGTTCTTTTCTTTCTGAAGAGATGAGGAGGAAGGTATCCATTAGTGCCAAGGAGGCCCTGAATGCTTGTGGAAGACCTAAGGAAAAAGGTAAGAAGAATGAGAAGTACGACAAATCCAAGTTGAGGGGGAGATCTAAGTCTCCTGGAAAGTCCAAAGTTATTTGTTGGAATTGCAGTAAGCCTAGACATGTTCGTAAGGACTGCAAAGAAGAAACGAAGAAGAAACAAAAGAAATTTGATTCTGATTATAAGTCCAAGAAGGGAGATGGTGACACATTCATTGAAGGTTTGGAAACTTGTGCAGGTAATGATGCATGGTTAATTGACTCAGGTGCATCTTTCCATATGACCTTTAATAGAGATTGGTTTTTTTGAATATGAAGAATTTGATGGAGGTAAGGTGTACTTGGGTGATGATTCTCATTTAGACATTGTTGGCCACGGTAAAGTTAAAATCAGGTTTCCTAATGGTAGAATAAAAAGGATTAATGGTCTATTGCATATCCCTGGTTTAGTACAAAATCTGTTATCTTTGAGCAAACTAATAGATGCAGGTGTGTAGATAGTATTTTTGGATGCAAGATGCAAGATGGTTAGAGGTGCTATGGTGATTGCTAGAGGTGTTGGATATGGCACATTTTATAAGCTTGATGTATACAATATTGAGTGCAATAGTACTTCTATGAAAAGCAATTTTGTGGAAGAAGTGAGGGTTTCACCTTCAACAGATGGTCATGGATTTTGGGTACCCAAGGGTGCTCTTTCTTTTGAAACAAAGTTACCTGCATAGAAAACTATGTTATGGCACCAAATACTTGGCCACATTGGAGAAAAGGGTCTAAGGACCTTGAAAAATAAAAACCTTGTTGAAGGTTTTCCTGATTGTAATCTTGAATTCAATTTTTGTGAGCATTGTATTTATGGAAAACAAAACCACGTTTAGTTTTACTCGAGTTCTCATAAATCCTATGGTGTATTGGATCTTATTCATTATGATGTGTTTGGTCCTGCAGATGTTCCTTTGATTGGTAAATCCATATATTATGTTTCATTTATTCATGATTATAGTAGGACATGATGGGTATATTTTCTAAAGAGTAAATCTAAAGTTTTCAATCGATTTAAAGAATTTAAAGCAATGGTTGAATTGTAGACTGGAAAGAAAATAGCGATGAATTTTGATCTAATGATTTTGATAGATTATGTAAATATTTTGGTATTCATAGATAGAATACAACTCCGTATTCTCCACAACATAATGGAGATTTAGAAATAATGAGCATGAGACTGATGGAGAAGGCTAGGAGTATGTTGAATGGTGCTGACCTAGAACATAGGTTCTGGGCTGAAGTTGTTGCCACTTTCTATTACCTAATTAATAGGTCTCCTACATCAGCTCTTGTTGATAAGACACCTATAGAGGAATGGTCGGGTCACAAGCCTTTATTAAGACATCTTAGAGTTTTTAGTTGTGAGGCATATTCACATGTGCCAAAGGAGAAGCGAACAAAGTTGGAGAACAAGGCTATGAAATGTGTCTTCATTAGATATATTTATGGTGTGAAAGGATACAAGCTTTGGGATCCTGTTGCATAGAAGGTAATATATAGTAGAAGTGTTATTTTTAGAGAAACTAAGCTTTCTTTTATTATATTGTAGCCAGAACAAAGTAAATAGGAAGATGTGATTCAATTTCCTCCTACGCCTGAGAAAGTTGAATCGAGGCCCAAGGATAGACAAGAAGTTGAGGAGAGCTAATCTAGCTCTAGATCCTCAAAAGACAAGGAAGAACCTCCAACTCAACATGTTTTTAGGTCTACAAGGAATATAAAACCACCTGAAAGGTATTCACCTGATGATTGGAGATGTATTTTTTCTTTGAATGCTAACAAGGATGAACCCATATCTGTAGAAGAGGCATTAGGTATGAATGATGAAAAATTTTAGAAGATTGTTATGGATGAAGAAATGACATCTTTGAAAAAAGAATGATACATGGGATCTTGTACAATTACCTAAAGGATGGAAACCTGTTGGTTGCAAATGGGTGTTCAAAAAAAAAACTGGTTTAGATGGAGGTATTGAGAAGTACAAATCAAGGTTGGTTGCGAAGGGTTACTCTCAAGTTGAGGGTGTTGATTATGGTGAGATGTTTTCTCCTATCTCAAAAATGACATCCATTAGACTTTTACTTTCTACTGTTGTTGCTTATGATTTAGAGGTTGAGAAAATGGATGTGAAAATTGCTTTCCTTCATGGTGATTTTGAGGAGGATATTTATATGACACAACTAGAGCACTACATGGTGAAAGGTAAATTGGTTTGCAAAGTGAAGAAATCTTTGTATGGCTTAAAACAAAGTTAGGATGTGGTACCAGGAATTTGATACATGTGTGTTGAGTTTGGGATTTGAGCGTTCTAAATCAAGTCATTGTGTTTATTATAAAATTGATGGTGATCATTTCCTGTTTATTACATTATATGTTGATGGTATGATATTTATTGGAAAAGGGAAAGGTATGATTTTAGAATTGAAATCTCAACTTGCTGATAAATTTGAAATGAAAGATCTTGGTTCAATGAAACACATTCTTGGGATAGAAATTAAAAGAGATAGAGTGAATAGAAAGCTATGGGTTGGCCAAAGTAGGTGTGTCAATTCAATTTTACAAATATTCAACATGGAGTATTGTAGACGATTGTGTCCTCCTATTTTAGTTGGAACAAAGTTATCTATTTCAAATTTTCCAACATCCCCATTGGAGATGGAAGACATGAGCATAGTGCCTTACTAGAGTGTAGTTGGAAGTTTTATGTATGCGATGGTTTGTACTAGACCATACATTGCCCAAGAATTGGGATTTCTTTCTAGATATATGTCTAATCCCGGTAGAGTTCATTGGGATGTAGTTAAAAGAGTCTTCAAATATTTGCATGGTACCTCAAATTATTCCTTATGTTATCATAGTAATATGTCTGAAGGTGAGATTTCCCTTGATATCCATAGTTATGTGGATTCAGACTGGACATGTGATGTTGATAGCAGACAATCCACTAGGGCTTATGTGTTTACATTATTTGGTGGTGCAATTAGTTGGATGAGCAAGCAACAAGTTGTGGTTTCTTTGTCCACTACTAAAGTAGAGTATATGACAGCTACTCATGCTTGTAAAGAAGCCATTTGGCTTAAGAGATTGTTTTCAGATATTAGAATAAAACAAGGTGTAGTGACAATTTATTGTGATAGTTAGAGTGTGATATGTCTAGCCAAGAACTTGACATTTTATGCTAGGACCAAGCACATTGATGTATAGTATCATTTTTTTTGAGATATGGTCAAAGATGGCAGAGTGAAGTGTTTTAAGGTAGATACTTTGATGAATATCATCTATTCTTTAACTAAACCCATGATCATAGAGAAGTTCAAATGGTGTTAAGAGATGCTGGGCCTTTTGGTCCCTAGCAATTAAGAGACAATGTTTACTCCCTCCTATTGCTCTTGCAAGGTGTTCAACAAGTGGGCAATTTGTTGGGAAATTGTGTCTCAACCTTGCAATTATATAACGACTATTGTTGATAAGAGAAATGGTTTTTGTTACCTAAGTCGCGAGGTTCTAAAGTTTCATAACTTCTTGACTTAGTGATTTATTTGTTGTCGGCATGTCACGGGTTTTCAGAACTTCGTAACCTCCAATATGAGGTTCTGAGGTTTGGATTTTTAGTGACTTAGCGATATGCGATGGAAGGCATATGGTGGGACCCGATAGGTTGATAAGGATAGATGGTGACGTGTATAAGCAGATGGCGATTATCAATTGGATGATCATGCAATTCAAATACTTTTTGTGAATTTTGTGGTAGTAATTTGGAATGGTGGGCCTCGCGAGTAGTAAAAGCTTTTGTAAATATTCACCAGTGAGAGTTGATACATTGTAAATCTAGACCGTTAATTATTAGGGTTTAGATCTAATAGTGAATATTTTGTTGGCATGTCTTTCCCTAGAATGCAACTCTATTTTGTGAGGGCGCTGCATTACGACTGGAAGTGAGCGATAGTGAGAGATAGTGTGAGAGAGACAGTGATGTTTTCTGAGAATCCGTTAGCAATCATGTTGTCTCTTGATCTCTGAGTGGTGATACTCCTGTGAGAAGCTTGCTTTACAAGTATATTGTAATCTTTGTGATTTAATGAGTAATATATTGGGAAAATTTTGGAGTGTGGGGTTTTTCTTCTGAAAGGGTTTTCCCCACATAAATCAATGTGTCATGGTATGCATAATATTTATGTTTATTTTTGTTTAAGTTTATGCAACTATTAAAGATCTTTAAAAGTTTTGCTTTTTTCTCCTTTCAAGATTAGTGTAGGAAGCTGTTTTGTTACCTTAGCTTCCTTACACATAAAAAAAAAACTTAAAACCACAAAAAAATCTCATCTATGTCTAAGGCATGTAAATGCAAAAATAAATAATTGTTAATGTGATGTGAAATCTCATTAAAAATTACATTAATTTATTAGGAGAAATTATGATGGCTTAAGGGGATAAAATTTGGTAAATTTTTCCAAGGCAACCAAATTTCATTAAGTTAAAATTATACTATTTTTTAAAATATGCATTTAGAAGACCTGATTAATAACATATTGTGGCTTAAGGGGTCCTAAGTATCTATTTTTAAAGGGATCTATGGCTTAACTGTCCTAGGAAAAAATGATGGCTTTAGGATTTAGGGTTTAGGGTTTAACCATTTTCTTAAAAATACCCTTAAACCATTCAATATAAATGACCTAATTGAATACAAATGAAAAAAATTGTAAGGATCATTTATATCTAAGGTATGTAAAAGAAAAAAAATAATTTGTTAATGTGATGTGAAATCTCATTAAAATTTACATTAAATTAGGAGAAATTATGATGGCTTAAGGGGTCATAATAGGATGGCTTAAGGGGATAAAATTTGGTGAAGTTTCCCAAGGCAACCAAATTTCATTAATTTATATATATATATATATATAATTATTCTAAAATGTACATTTAATGGATCTAATTAATAATATATGATGGCTTTAAAGGGGTCCTAAGTATAGTTTTAAGGATCTATGGCTTAACTGTCCTAGGAAAAAATGATGGCTTTAGGGTTTAGGGTTTAATCCCCTTAAACCATTTTCTTAAAATTCCCATTTTAAACTATAGTGTAGAAAAAAGTATCACTTTTTCACACTTAATTTGGGAATTATTAACATTAAAATGAACCTAATGTTGCCTTGATTTAGTGTTGTAATGTGTTTTACACATTCACATTAAGTTTGGGGCCCTTTTTAACTAAATAGACTTAATTTTGCCTTAATTTAGTGTTGTAAAGTGTATTTATTTACATCTTCACACTAAGCTTTGGGCCCTCCTGCATTTATGATCTTTAAATCATTATTAATAGGCCCCTAAGACCATTTATTATGCATACCAAGGATTATTTCAACTGAAATCCATTTAATAAATACATTTAATTTTCTAACCCCCTCAACATTTCCTTAGCCTAAAAAGCTAGGGTTGGACCCATATGCCACCTTGGGTGTATGGGTCCCCCGAGATGGGATCTATATGCCACCTTGGGCATATGAGTCCCATTTGGCCCCTTTATAGGGTTTTGAGCAGGAAATCAAGATTTTAATTCAAATTTTATGAATGTCACCATTTGGGATCTAATAAATGATATCATTTGGCCCCTTTTTAGGGTTTTGAGCAGGAAATTAGGATTTTCAATTCAAATTTTATGAATGCCATCATTTGGGATCTAATAAATGGTAAATTAGATGGAGTGCCTTTATAATTAAGGTTTCAAACCATTATTTCACCTAGCAATTTTAAATCAAGCATCCTAAGACTTCACAAGAGTATTATAGAGTATTCAAGAGTATTCAATAATGCATTTAAGGGTGGATTTGTAGAAGATTGTTGTAGCATTCAAGATCCATTATCATGTCAAAGGCTTGATACATCATGCATGTGGTTTTGAGCTAATGTTGTGATGTAGAATTGAAGATCAGTTCTCAAGATCCCATTCAAGCATTGTTTCTAATAAAGTTTTGTGATCAAGATCTACATCCATTGAGGCTACTTCATGCTTTTTTGCAAATCTACAAGGTTTCAAGCAAGGTTCTATTGTTTCATCTTATGTTTCATGTTTCATTCATTCGTGCTTTATTTCTCATTAAGGTTTGATTACAAAAATGAGGTTTGACCAAGGCGAACCCCTATCCACTAACAAATCAACATCTTTCTCTCCTCTCATGTGTGATTGAAAATCTAGGTGATTTAGAGCTCGAAGATATTTTGAAGACAAAGTTTCAAGATTGAAGAAAATTGTCAAGATTGTCAAGAATTTGTCATCTTCACAGAAAAGTCACCTACAGGCTAGAATTCAAACCTCTAGACCTAAAGATTAGACATGAGAGAAGCTATAGAAGATCACCAAAGGATACCAAAGTTTCAAAAAAACCCTAATAATGAGACTAAATCGCTACCTTGGGCATATGAGTCCTAGTATAGGCATTTTTCTAGATTTCAGTGGATTTTGACTTATCACTATAAGATTCTTGTTTCTACCTAGAAACCCTAGACTGGGACTAAATCTCCCAGTCTGGTGTATAAGTCCAAGTACACCTTAAAAGTAGCAATTTTCAAGGTTTTCATGCCTTTCTTAGTCATCTTCATTTCTCTAGGTATTTCTCTATTTTATTTTGTTTATCAATTTGATTACATGCTTTCAAATTCCATTTTCTAGGTCATATAGTTAGATTTGCATATTTCCTTCATTCCTTTCTTTCTAACCATTTTCTTAGTGGCGAACCTCTCTCTAATCACACCCAAGGAGACCTTGTAGCAACCCCTTCTCTCAATGGAATCATTAGTTTGTTGCTTCTGGGGTTTCCTTTAATGAACTAATAGTGAAATAGGACATCCCCCTTGTGCTCCATCTCCTAAAAGGTGGAGCACCCTATTTCATTCAGTTCATAAACCATATTTAAATAGATAAAGTAAGTTAAATATATTGTATGCATCTAAAAATGGTCACATTATAATAAGTCTAATAATTAATTAAATACAAGTTATTTAATTAATTCTCCTAAAGTCATCTACATATAAATAAATTTAATTATTTATTTATATTGTTCATTTTCTAATTCTTCTACATCTGTTCTGGCGCATCTGGGCTTATTTAGCATTCTAAATTTTTTGACGCGCATCTGGTGTCTATTCTGGCGCATCTGGGGCTTATTTAGCATTCTGGATTGTGTTTTGGCGCATACAGACAATATTTTCATAGGAAATCTTAAAATGGCCGTATCTTGGTGTTTTTTGGTCTTTTTCAGAGCTTTTTTTTTTGAAATGGGGTAGCATTTCATAAGCTATCTAATGGTATAAATTTTTATCAGATTTTAAAGATTTAAAGCTTTCAAATTCTCACATTTTAAAAAAAGATTATTTTTTTTGGGATTTAATCACACTTTTACTTGCATGCATGTGTTTCTTCTTGTCGTGGTGACTTGCTGGTGAATCATACAGAGCTGGAAAAGCGTTGGAATCAGTCACAACATCAATTTTAGAAAGCAAAAATAACCAGGTGCACTCATTCCATCCTTAATCTCTTAATCTTGTTTGTCAAACATTTCAATTTGGGGCATAAAATTAATCATTGTTTGCAAACACATTTGGATTTGGGCTCTTAAAACAAATATTGTCTTCAATCACATATTGAAAATCAGGTCTAAAATTCACCACTGTCTTCCATCACATCTTGATTTGGGATCTAAAAAAAAGAACAAGTGTTTGAACTTTTTTTACACACATTTCATTTCTAATCTAAGGGAAATTAATCATTGTGAGTGTGAATCAAGTGTGTGTGTGATCACAAACACCTCACTTGGTTTGCTTTTGTCAAACCCTTCATAGGAGGCCTGCTAGGAGATTTCATCACCCCTAGGGACGACCTCAATTGAAGTGTGTATCAAAAGACACGCTTGTTTGGAAGTTAAAAATTTTGTCACTCTTGGCTAAGCCCCAAAGAACTTTATACCTTTGGGAAGTGAAGGTGAAAGGTGGGTTACCCCTTTCTCCCGGCTGTGTGATAGGATTTTGCTTTCAAATCATCCTTAGTCAACCTTGTTCAAACTAGTTTGAAACCTAATTGGCCATACCCACTTGACTAGTTCCAGGACTTGTTGATGTGTCTTCTTTAAATGTGTGCTTAATAATCACATTCATAAATTTCAAATTCAAACTTGCTTATGTGTCTTGCGTGTGTGATTCATGTGTGTACATGTGTGATCATTCATTTAAACATTTCCAAATCAAGCTAAACACCAAACACATAAAGACAAGTCACTCTACACGTTCTACCACCACATTCACATCCTATCCATTTCATCCTAATCAATCAAGTCATCCAATCTTATCATTCCACATCATCACCATCACCACTTGTCAAAATGGTCATAATCATAAACAAGCCCAATCCTAATCATAAGCCCAAAATCATAACCCAAGGGGGCTATCCCTCTAGGCCAAATCATGAGACAAAACCTAAGCCCGAGATCATCATTCAAGGAGTCCCTTTCTCTAGTTCAAATAATGAAACAAAACTAGAACATAGAATCAGACTTCGAGGGGCTTCTCCTACCACCTTTAATAATGACATGAATGATGTTGCATACTTTGAGGAACAAATCGATGTGCAAGAGCTTACACACATGTGTGACACCATGCCCACATTGGAAAACAAAGACCTAACATCTCAACTTCAAAACCTCTTTTAAACCCTTCACCAAATACCCAAACCCCTAGACCATCAAACAATACAAAGCCTTCAAACCCTCTTCCAAGATTTTCAACAAATCAAATCACCTCAAATCCAACACCTCCTAGCCCAAGCCAATCAATTCATTGCCACTTGTCAAATTCAACAACCACAACATCATCCGCTATCCATTCATCATCACCCTTCCACCTCATACCAATCTTATCCATCCACTTCTTCGTATGTCAATGCCACATCAAGCTATCAAGCCACATCACGACAAACACATGTGACTCTAAGTTCTATCTTGCAACAAGGCCAAAATTCTTCATGTTCTAATGCAACCATTGACAAGGGGAATACCAATCCAATCCATGCACCCTTACCATCATCCAATCAAAACCAAAACCCTAAGCCCACACCTTCCATCCATACACCTAAAAAGGATGTGACCCAAGGGCTACTAGCAAGGAATCAAACATTGCAATATCGTCCAACTCATATTCTTGAACATACAGAAGCATCATCAAACATCATGCCATGTCCTTCAAGCCAATCATGTCATTCACAACCACTTGATCCAATTCAAGAGTCATCCCCTTCCACCTCCATTCAAATAAGGCATATACATCACAAAAATCCCAACCATCCACTTCCACCCCACATTCTCATTCCATTCAAAAGTATCAAATTCCTAAAACTCACAAGAAAAATAAAAATCATAAAAATACTAAGTCTATGTGGGTACCAAAAGCACTACACCCTCCACCTCCTAAGAAAACATCTCCATTGCTTCCTACACCCAATCCACATCAAAAGATTCAATGTTTATCACAGTGTGTGCAACCATTGGTCATGGTTCCCTTCCATTTCCCAACAATTCCACATACCTCCATTTCCCCATCTTTGAACTACTATCATACATATCTTCCCGATCACCTTCCCATGGTCCATGCTTTTGCATAAACCTTTCATCCATCCTTTTGCACAAGTCCTATTCAATCCACATCATCATCCACTATTCCCAATTCATTCTTGCATAAGTCTTTCATAATTTTCCATCTACCATATCCATCCCTTTCATGTCATCCCTTAACAACATCTATGAGCATAATGACAATTGACATGGTCCATGCAATGACATCCATATCTAGTGGGACTGTCACCTTTCATGAATCTAGACACTTGAGTTTCTCCTATCCATATTCCACTTCTCATATCCAAAAAAGTCAAAAATTCAAAAAGTCAAAAAGTCAAAAAAAATGAAAAAAAAGAAAAATGAAAAAAAAAAGTAAAGAGAAATCCCTTCGTCCAACGGTGAAAACCTGGTAAACAGGCACCTTGGATAAGTACCATGATGAAAACCTAGCAAATAGGCGTCATGTGTAGGTTGATCTTCTATGTCACTTACACTTGGGGGCATAATGTCTTATCTATCCAACCTATCCTTTTCATGTCTTATCATTTCCATCCTACCTACCGTCTTTAGCCATCATATTGAGTCCATTCATACATACCTATTATATTGAGTCCATTCATCCACCCTTCTTCTTTTGATCTTGATGAAGATGTAGGGGCAAAATGTTGAAACATGTCTTGGGTATCTCTTGATATAGCTCATCCTTCCAAACAATCATATCATTATCCTATTGTCATAAGTTTTGTCATGAACAATCCTAAGTATTGTACCTAGAATGGGGCAAGTTATTCCTATGCAACATAGTATTTGGAAATCATATCCTTGCTCTCTTATGATGCATACATCCATTCCATTCACTATGACCTATCCTTTCCATCCATCCATATATCTGAGCCTTTTATCCCTTATCACATCACCCACCCTTTCATCCATCAATCCCATCTATCTCCTTGCACCTAGACTTGGTTTTCCCCTTGTCATTGGTATCTAGCACAAAGGCTACTCAAATTTTCATCCTTTGACACCTCCAAAACATTTCAAAAGTCCAAAAAAAAAAACATTTCAAAAATCCAAAAATCAAACACATTGCAAAAATCCAAAAAATCAAAACATTTCAAAAATCCAACAAATAAAAAATTCCAAAAAATCCCAAAAAAAAAAATCATAAAATTTCAAAAAATCCAAAAAAGTCAAATATCTAACAAAAATCCAAGCAATAAAATCAATCCATCCAATTAATCCTTCCAATTTCATCTACTTAATCCATCACCTTAATCCAATCATTGAACCATTCAACCAAATCAATCATCTTCATCAAAACCATTGCATCCAATCAACTCAATCAAATCAATCCAAGCAATAATCCAAATGCAAGTCAATCCTTATTCCATACCAATCGAGTCAATCAATCTTGTCAAATTATCCAATCACATCCTTTGGTATTGATTCTAATCTTGTCATAAACCAAATCAAATTCAATCAATCAATTATCATCATCCTTGTGTTGATCTAGGGACATGCCGCTCCCCACAATGACAACACTATCACCATCATCAGTCAATCAATCAATCAATGGTTTACAAGCTTGACAGGGGCAATTCCTTGTTTGTTTTTGTATCATTTGTGCATGCTTGCTTGCTTGCTTGTGTGTGTTATCATTTTATCTTGCATTTGTATCAAATCCATATCATTCTAGCTAATATTAATATCTTGTGTATGTTGGAGTAGCTTTTTGCACTATCCTTTGCATCTAAGGTCATATCATACCTTTTGTGCATTAGGACTTTAATGCTCTAAGTCTCCTTCCTCATATGTCTAGACAAGGTTGTATTATGCTGGGGCACGAGACACATCGTCACCTTGGTCCTTATATTTTGGTGCATAACGTCTAGTGCTATATCAAACATCATGGTTGCTCACCTTCATTACAGCATAACGTATCTTTCACCTCCATCCACTTTCTATCTTGCATCATTCATCTTGTCTATCCTTATCATTTCATTTCGAGAGCCTACCTGTGTTTGTTCAACCTGCCTATCCTCTCGAGGGGGCATCATCATTCCATCATCCTATCTTTATATCATCCATACCATAACTTCTTTGAAATGATGTTACTCGACACAAATCTCATCATCTCAAACATCATCTCAAAGAGGGGCAAAATGTATGCATCTAAAAATGGTCACATTATAATAAGTTTGGTAACTAATTAAATACAAGTTATTTAATTAATTCTCCTAAAGTCATCTACATATAAATAAATTTAATTATTTATTTATATTGTTCATTTTCTAATTCTTCTACCTTAATTAAATAAATAACTTTATTTAATTAATTACCATCTCCCATATTCCTCTTAACTAAATTAAATAAATTTTCATAATTTATTTATATTTGATTAAAATGTTATTCCAAATTTGAAAATTTGAATTCAAAAATGGAATATTCCTCCTCTTCATCTCATAGTTAAATTAAATATTTTAAATATTTAATTTAATGCCTTCTAAATCCATCTCTCTCACATAATTAAATATTACTTATTTAATTATGCGGCCTTCTAATCTCATCTTCACACATAATTAAATATTGCTTATTTAATTATGCAAATTTCTAATCTCATCTTCACATATAATTAAGTAAGTTTATTTATTTAATTATGAAATCTCATTTTAACTCATTCTTCAAAACAACAACCTTCCTTCGGATCTGAATGACAAAAATTGAAAAAGAGGAAACCTTCTATCTCTCACTCAACTCTCAAAAAATCCTATACCGTTCATCTTACCAAACTGAATCTCAACCGTTGATCTTTGCCAACTAAGCTTTTGCCTTCGAAAATCTATAAATTTAACCTTTCACAAGCCATTTGGATCAGATTTTCTTCAAACATCCACATTCTGGCAAAATCATTCCTCAATCTTTCAATCCATCTCCATCATTCTTCATCATTGCATTGTTATGCTGCAGAATTGAGCAACCAACATCCCTTCATTATCAAACTTCAAAAATCTGGTATTCTTAGCATAGTTTGCATTTAAATCTCGTTCTTCATGCTGTCATTTTGTTGAGCTCTACCTGCTGATCTGAGAGCCATTCGAAACAACAAAACGGTGAAGTTAGAGGAGGATAAGACGGTTTCGAGAAGCTGCGATTACGGTTTGTGTTATTCTGTCTTTCTTTTACAACTTTTTTGATTTAATGTCTTATTAACATGTGTTGAATTTTTATTTAATTTGATCCAATTTTCTCACACACATATATAAAGTAAGGATTGTTTTGATTCAAATATCTATATAAAAATTAATTATGATAACATTGTGATAGTAGTTTTTTATATTCTGATTATATGGGAAAAATAGGTTTTGAATGGACTCAAAACCATTTACAATAGGTTTTGAATTGACCCAAAACCATTAACAAGCAAGTTTTGATGGGGACCCGAAACCCAAAAGAAAAGCATGTTGCTAAAAAGAAAAATCATAGACCACCAACAACCCAACAACAAGAACACCAAACATAAACACAAGACAACACCAACTGCAAAAAGGTTTGAAGGGACCTTGAACCCTATACAACAAGGTTTTGATCGGGACCTTAAACCCAAGAAAAGAAAGGGAACTAAAATCTTAACAAGAAGTAAGAATAGCCTAAGTCAGCCAGGAAACTATCAGCTTGTAATAGCCAGATTGTAGCATAACACTTTATAGTAGCACCCAATGAATCCAAACTCCCGACCTCAATAGGAGAGGGATCCCCTCTATAGCAGTGGATGAAATGAGAACCTTTGGCATAAAACATAGAACTTCCCACCAGATCTGCAACACCCCTCTCCACCTCAATAGGAGAGGGCTCCACCTCAAAAGGAGTAGTCTCCACCTCCATAGAAGAAATCAACTGTAGAACTCAATAGAAAGCAACTACTCCCATAGAAAGGAAAGACATGACAGTCAATGTCATAGCAACAAACTGGAGCACAAAAGAAGAAAAAGAAAACTCCTCAACCAATAGCCTTAAAAGAAGATACTTCTAAGCCTTTAGCATAAACATTTGAAGGAGCTCAACCATTTGGAAGAACACTCCCACATGGGAAACAAAATATCCCATTAAATTTAAGAAATTCTAGGTCTTAAAATAGGGCTTTGAAAATAGCCTAGCTGTAGTAACAAACTCATATATCAACCCATTCAAAGGAGCAACCTTAAACAAGAAAAGGTAGACACAAATCTGCATGAAAAATAGAACTAACCCAAATAAAAGCATAATCTTTATGAGCCATAAGAGGATCAAACACACACTCAGAACCCTGAGAAAGGAGGAGAAGAAACTTAGAACCAAAATAAAATACTTCTACGACAGTAGAAAAAAAACTAAACATAGCCAAACAAAAGCCAACAGATCAAGAAAAAGGCCAACAGACGTTGACTTCAGCTCTAAACTAAAGAGAGCAACAAAGACATATTTGAGGAAAAAGGAATAGATTCCAATGGGGAAACCTTCTACAACTAGGGATATCACAACAACAAGGAGAGTCTCAGTAGTAGAAAAAACATTAGGTACAACCCTCTTGAGACCCAATAAACCCATGAAGGGGAGTTGCATAGATACAATGTACAAGAGTAGAAAAGCAAACACCCATCCAACAAATTGAAACTTAAACCCCAAAGAACAAGAAAAACTAGGGAAAGGCCAAAACCCAAATAAACCTAATAGGGTGATAATGGTAGCCAAACCCAAAATAAAGCTCCCCAGAAGGCTATCAACAGTAGCCAACACCAAACCATAGCTTCCCAGTTAGACAAAAATAGCCAACAGACTTGGAGCAGCGCAACCTAGGCAAAAGATAGTAGCCAACACCAATCCTCAACAACCCAATAGAATGACACCATAAATAATCTCAACAAAAGTAAACCATCTGCCTCTGTAGAATCATCACCTTTCTCTCTAGAATCATCCTTGAAATTCAAATTTCCCCCTCGCTCCTCTTCTTGCTTCCACTCTGCTCCATCAGACTTGTAGTTTTTTATGTTGTTATCATCAATATTGAAGCCAAATAAATTCAAAACAAACTAAGTATATCAAAACAATTCTAAAAAATTTCAAAATGTGTGAATGTAATCCATCATAGATATGTACCTCTAAAAATTAGAATTAAAAAGTTAATACAATATTAATTAATAGATTATTTAATCTCTTACTAAATTTTTGTCTCATCATTATACTATTATATTCATAAATTCAACACTAAAAATATCCATCCAACCAAATTATTTATAAAATATCCATCCAAGGTCAAATTCTTAATAAAAATAAGATCATTGTCAGTGTGAACTGCAAAATTCAATAAAATTCAATAAGATCATTGTCTTAATAAAGTGTTGTGGCTCTTTGTTGCATCTCTTCATTTCTCTATGTTTTCCTTTTCAGAATAGGATTGTCTCCTCTCCTCTAGCCATCATGGATGCTCATCTAAGTCCACATCAATGGACCTAACAACATCAACAACATTTTGCATCATAGATGCAAAACACCTCAAATATGGTGGAATACATTCTTCATTCTAAATAGCGTTGATTTGATCCTTAATGGATCTAACATTCACATTGATCCATGCTCGCAAGCTAGCACCATCAGATGCAGGTGGTGGAGGTGGGGGGTTATGAGGTGGAGTGGGTGGAGGTGGAGGTGGAGGAGGTGGATATGGAAGGCATGGAGGTGGATTACATATATCATCAATATTGAATTGATCCATGATCTATATATAAGTGAACATACATTAAGTTTGTAATTTCAAAATGTAAGATACATGTTTAAAAATCCCCTTCAACCATTCAATATAAATGATCTGATTGAATACAAATGAAAAATGTGTAAGCCTCATTTATTTCTAAGGCATGTAAATGAAAATCAAATAATTGTTAATGTGATGTGAAATCTCATTAAAAATTACATTAAATTAGGAGAAATTATGATGGCTTAAGGGGGTCCTCATAGGATGGCTTAAGGGGATCTATGAATTAAGGTCTTAGGACAAAACAATGGCTTAAGGGAAAAAAATTTGGTGAAGTTTCCCAAGGCAACCAAATTTCATTATGGTCTTAGGAGAAAATGATGGCTTTAGGTTTTATGGTTTAGAGTTTACGGTTTAGGGTTTAGGGTAATAGGATGGCTTAAGGGGATCTATGAATTAAGATCCTAGGAGAAAATTATGGTTTAGGGTTTAAGGTTTAGGGTTTATGGTAATAGGATGATTTAAGGGGATCTATGAAATAAGGTCCTAGGACAAAATGATGGCTTTAGGGTTTAGGGTTTAGGGTAATAGGATGGCTTAGGTAAGGTCGGTCCTAGGGAAAAACATTTTATGGCTTAAGGAGATAAAATTTGGTGAAGTTCAAGATAGTGCTTCTAACTTTAACTATTTTTTTTTACATCTATGTCAAACTAAATACATGGTAAATCATGAAGCACTATCTTTCTCAACTATATGTGTTTAATATAAGTTAATATTTTAAAGGGTTACCAAAAGCTTGCAATGTTTATAAATTCTTATTGGTTGAGCTACTCATGATATAACTACAATGTTAGTTGCATTTTGAAACATAAAAGGCTTCCAAAATGAGTTCCTTCCAAATAATGGACTTGCTAGAACCTGAAAATGTTGAAGCTTGGGCCACCCTTGGAATAAGGGACTTGTACATTAGTGAAAAAGGTAGTGTTCATGAAGGAATGGAAACGATACATAGAGCCTTTGAATTATACTCATACTATGTGAAATATAGGAAAAGGGAGGGTTCACCAAAATGGATTAACACTTGATGATGAACCTCACTTTTCACTAGTTATTTCATTCAATTATGCATAGACGAGCACAAAAAAAAAAACCTAACTAATATAACAATAAAAAGGTAGGTTTTAAGATGGTAAAATGATGTATACCTATTGCAAAAAGTGTTTTTCGGGCCTCATTGAGGACTCATTCGCCTAGTGGTGAATGGGTCCCTGCTAGGGTTTTGGAAAATCAATTTATGGGTTCTATTCTTCAATGTATGCACTCCTAGATCCCAAGTGTTTAGCTCCCGAAAGTCGAAAATAAATTATGTAGAAGACTTTCTATGATCTTGCAAGAAATATGACAACTTTGACAACTTTGCAACTTTGACAACTTTTTCTCTCCACTTTATCTTCAACCTAAAACCTGCAATCACACATGAAAGAGGAGAAAAATGTTGATTGTTAGGGAATAGGGGTTTTCCTTGGTCAAACCCTATTTTGGAAATTAAATCTTGTAATGAAATAATGCATAAAAGGAAAGATGAATGAACAAAGTACTGCTACACCTCACCAATCCTTAATTGAACCTTGGAGTACAAATCAACAATCTTGCATGAAATGGCCTCAATGAATGTAGACCTTGATCACAACACTTAATTAGAAACAACACCTTGAATATGCTTGAATTGGATCTTCCATGCTACATCAACACATTAGCTCAACAACATGCATTCAATGCACTATTCCTTTGAAATGATAAAATGGATCCTTGATCGCAACAAAAAACTTTAATAATCTACCCTTGAATGCTCTGTAATGATCTTGTGAAAGTAATCTTGATTGCTCATAAAAATTCTTAGGTCAAATTAAGTGAAATAGCCTTTTATTTATACATAACTTAAGATTAAATCCTGAAATTCAAATAACACAAGCCGACATTGGATCTAGGATTTGAATTTATTAAAATACGACCAAAAACATATATCAAGGGGGTGTCTTAAGTTAAGCGAGGACCCATTCACCATAGGTTGAATGGGTCCTAGCATACTTAACTAGGACACATTTCAGGGATTGTGAAATGTTATGTCAAAAGGGGGTCCTAGGACCTAGTGAGGACCCATTCTCCAGGTGGCGAATGTGTCCTAGGTCACTAACCTTTTAAAATTAAGTGTTGTGTAATATCATTTAAGAGTGTCGGGCTTTATCCCTCAGAAAATACAATTGTTGAATTTGAATTAAAGGGTCCAATTAAGCTCAAATTAACCTTAATTAATAAATAAGGCCCTAGATGAATGTGAAAGTGTAAAGATACACTTTACAACACCCTAAATAAGGCACCATTAAGTCCATTTTATTAAAAGGGGTCCTAAACTTAATGTGAAGGTGTAAAACACATTACAACACTAAATCAAGGCAACATTAGGTTCATTTTAATATTAATTATTCATTTCCAAACTAAGGAAAAAGGGATACTTTTTCTGTTACTCCACCATGCAATGACATTGAATCATTCAACAAACCATTTTTTCTTCATAGAACAACATTTTCTTGTGGAACAGTTGATTGAGATAGCTCTTGTTTCAACTGACCACCCTCTCATGAAATCTCATTGATATTATAATCTTGCATAATCTTATCATGAGAAGCCTTCGTCTTCCCCTTCCGTTAGAAGCCTCTCTTGAAATGCTTGAGGCCTTAACACCCCTAATAAGAGGAAGGTGGGAAGGCTCTAGTCTATATTTTAATCACTAATATTGAATGTATATTATTGTTAAATTCGGTTTCCTTGGGAAACTTCACCAAATTTTGGGCAACTTCACCAATTCCCTTAAGACATGTCATATTAGGACCCCTTAAGACATCGCTTTAGGGTTTAGGGTAATAGGATGGCTTAAGGGGGTCAATATTTTTGATTCATCACATATGCAAGAACATTAGTTTACAAATGTTTTTGAATTTATGAATATATTGTTTATTTCCTTAGATAAATTTGATGATCGAGGAATTAAGCACACAACTATAAATTAGCCCACTTTTGACAATTTAGGGTAGTCATTATGGTCTACCCTTGAATTTATACAAATGCGTATATTTAGAGAAAATCAAAATGTGTCTTGACAAATTGTTGGAGCTAGATCTTAAAATGGTTATTGAATCCTTGATTAGTATTGTAATTTCTTCATTAGTATTGTAATTTCTATTCCTTCCCTAATTGTCTTCGAAGACTATGAATAAAAGGAGTGGAAAGATGACCTATGACTATAGTTGGATTGATTTTCTATAAATCAAGGAAATCATCCATAGTAAATTTGAGGGTTGTTAAGCATGAGTGTAGGGAAAAATGATTCATTGATCCTAAACTAGTTACGTTATTCTTGGGAACAAGGTCAACAAAACCCTTGAGAGGTGAGAATGTAGGTGTAGGGTTTACAAGAGTGATACAAGGCACCACTTAAAATTTTAAGAGTATTTGTAATGCAATCACCTATGGAAGGAGAAAGGTATTTCTTTATGGGGGAGAAAGTGATTGAATTAACCTCACCATAATCATATGAAGACCTGTGCAACACAATTAATTTCAAATAGATTAAGTATTCTATTTAGATATATTACATATAAATTATGACTTTTATTTAAAATATATTTTTATTTTCTCTACATTTTTTAATTTAATTTTTACTTTTATATCTATATAAGATAACACTTGGATGAAATCAATCTAGCCTAAGATGAATCAATCCTCTATCTCCCTTCTCCCAAAGGGTTTCTTTCTCATTAG
The DNA here is from genome assembly GCA_007258455.2 of Sequoia sempervirens. Lineage (NCBI taxonomy): Eukaryota > Viridiplantae > Streptophyta > Pinopsida > Cupressales > Cupressaceae > Sequoia > Sequoia sempervirens. Next base: position 600,157,602 of record VDFB02281492.1, on the reverse strand, counting down.
TTTTCTTTTAGCTTCAACTCATGAATTTATTTAGAATAATGGACCCCAGTTTCATGGTAGATATGGATTAATTTTAAGTCATTGGAAATCATTATTAAATTTTTGATTGACTCTAGATCACTAATGTCACCATTTAGATTTGGTTTTGAAAAATTCCTTGCATATGCCAATAGACAAAATTGTTCAATTGTTGGCTAAGAAGGTTGGAGGTTTCTGTCTAAATTCAACTTTTATCTTCAACAAGTTATATTGATTGGTTTGATTCCAAATTGATTGATTTCATCAAATTTTAGGTGAACCTTGTGAGTTTTTAAAATCTAAATCATAAACTTGAGGTTCAAGGATTACTCCAGTAGAAAACTATATGTATGTTAATATGTTAGAGACTAGGCATTTTATTTTGATTAATTAAGCAGGGGAAGGGCCCTAATCCCATGGTTACACAACAAGAACAACAAAAAGAGAAATAGGTTGGGAAAAAAAACACTAGCCACCAACAGAACATAGTAGTAGACAAACTAAACCCGAGACTAGGCATTTGTTAATATGCAATTGAAATATAATTTTCATAAATTGAAATATTCAAGCATACAAATTTAAAGCATATTGACAATGCAAAATGAATTTTTTCCATTGTGAAATGTTCAAGCAATCAAATTTAAAACATAAAGCAATGCAAACAATTTTTTTTCTATTTTCAAATATTCAAGCAATCAAATTTAAAACATGTAAAGCAATGTAAATTACACCCTAAAAATTTCTTGGTTTTCAAATATGATTTTTTTTGTTTGATTTCAATTTAGGGTTGAAAGGTAAGTTTTTTGGTTTTTAAAGGTAATTTTTTTTATTTGAGTACAATTTAAGGTTGATTTTAATGTTGGATTTCAATTTAAGGTTGATTTTTTTGTTTTATTTAAACATGTGATGGTTTCATTTCATGTTTTTTGTTTGATTTATACAAATGAGGGTTTATTCTAATGCAAGTAAATAGAAATGGAAAAAACTCAATACAAATTTGAAAAATACAACAAAAACCTAAATTCATATCTAAAAACCAAAAAAATGTAAAAATATACAAAGAAAAAGGGTTGATTGCTTACGTAGAGGTCACCATTAGCCATGCTCAACTAGGATCCCGTATGTGCAGAGTAAAAATGAGGTTGCATTTCATTTAAAAAAACAAATACTTCTACGAAATGGGATCCTATTTCTTACAAATCAAGATCCCATTTTTTACAAATTGAGATCCCATTATTTTACAAATTAGGATCTAGTTTTGTAAAAAGCAGTATCCTGTTTCTCGAGGGTTGGCTCGGGACACCAATACAAAACATGATCTCGATTTAAAAAAAATGAGATCCCATTTTGTTGAATTCAATTTTTGGATTTTGGCTAAGACCAAAACTTCCACCTTAAGTGGACTCAACTTTGTGCGTTTACCCATGATATGCAATTTTTTGTATTTTTTATAACTTTTAATAATGCAACAATGGATGCCTAGATGGAAAATACAATACAACACAATACTAACCCTAGATATAGGATGAATAATTACATATTTCATAAGATTTATGATGTTAAAATGTCGGGTTCACCAAAATGAAATGTAGAGAAAGGGATTCCTAAGCTTAGTGTCCAAAACTTAGGGTTAATTCACCCTTTTTAAGGATTTCATTAGTGTTGTGTCATCTCACAACATGCCATATTTTTCCCCTTTGGAAAAATGTCGAACCCTATTTTATTTCCTTTTCCTTTGTTCCTTGTTGCTTTAATTTGCTTTGGCGTCATTTTCCTGCTTGATTGGTTGTTGATCTTTCTTTCAATTTCGCTTGATATCTTTGTTGCATTATCCTTTTGTTTACCAGATTCGATATTTCGGTCTTTTTACAAAGTTTAACATGTTACCGAAAACCGAAGTCTTGGAGTTCTACGTTTGTACCAAGGGAATTTGTATCTTCATATGATTTTAGCTCTGCGCAGTATTTCATTGACTGGAGTCGTCAATTCCTGTAGTTTCCTTTTTACTAGAGCCCAATATTTTAGTGTTTCCTTTTATTTTCTTATTCAGAAGTTAGAAACCAGAGAATTTGTTTTGAAATTTTGTTAATCTATCTTTTGGAGTCAGTTTTTCGGTCTTTTCTCTTGTTCCAATTTTTCTCTTTCTGAAGCTTTGAAGGAATTTCCTGGATACTGATGTTTTCAAAAGTTAATACCAGAAAGTGTCAATCTTGGTGATCTCCATTTGATCATGTATCTTTAATGACATATACCTTACAAGGAATCAACATGACCTCTGATTGCCACGTTTAATCATCATGTTATCTTTCCTCTCTAGTAGTGAGCCCCTATAGAAATCTTGGTGTTTGTGATTTGAAACATAATCCTTAATGATTGCAGCTTTATTCGAGGATTTAATGTGAAATAACACGTAATTAATGAAGGTGGAAAACTACCTATGTACTTGGCACCACCTCAAACATGCAATTGCTTTTGCACCACTCCACTTTGCGTCATATTGAAAATTTGTAAACGACATTGAAGGAACGAAATGACACTAGCATGCAAGGAGAGGTAAATTTTGAGAAACCAAAACACAACTACCAAGGGTTTTGAAGTTGCATTCTGAAAGATCATCATTATCAACCAGAATCAGGTATGTTCTGAATAACTGATATTATGTTAAGTGATTTTCAAGCTAAAAAATATTGACAGTAGTATTTCCATTTAGAAATGAAATGTTGATTATTCTTTGATTTCTTGAATTTAATTGAAAATGAATTGAAATTTTATAAACCTTAAGTTTTGGTTAAATTTAACCCTAACTCACACACAAGACACACATTCTGAAAAATTGGAGAACACATTAAACAAATTGAGCACTTCTGACCCAAGGCCAGAAGATGAATTCAAATATTGCAATTCACAAGCCATACCGATCAATGTAGTGGTTACATAAACTCACATGGGATGGTCTTTTGATATCAAAATCCATTCACGAATATTACAAGAAAATGCTTCTCAGTAAACGAAGAATGCTATGGAAAATGGGACTTTTGGCAGGAGGGTTTCTACCAACAATGAAGGCCCCTAAATTAGTTACGCAATGTATAAATTACTACAACCCAGCCAAGAGGGTCATTGAGAAAGAAGGGAGAATTTATGCAGAACTATCATCGAAGGGAATCATATACACATTTGGTCTCCCCATTTACACACAAATGTACAATGCTGATATGAATGCTGAAAGCAAGACATATTATAATGTTGAAGAGCATAACAAAGAAATTATGAGTACCCAATGATGCCAAGAACCAATTACACCATAGACCAAGGTAATTTAGAGGTCTATGTTCAAACAAGAAATGCAAAAATCATAACTTTTCTGAGTAGAGTAGCTAGTTTAAGGGATGCAAGCAAATTTGAACCCTAGATGTTTGTAATAATATCTTGCCTAATGGAAAGTCCAGTGGAATTGCATTGGGAAAAGCTGATAAGTGACAAACTATATGAACAGATAACTACATTTCCCAAAAACTAGGTGCTTCTATATGTCATCGTATATTACTTACTCTTGTGCTATGAAGGCCAACAAAAAATGGTTGAAACAGATTGGTACTCTAGATAGAAAGGTAGGAAACAGTTTGATATATGCACATCTACCCCAGGTCACCATTCATGGATATAAAGATGATTATAGGAAATTTAATGATTTATTCTCCATGAAATTGGTTAGAACAATGGAAGGTGATAAAGCAAAAATATTATCCCTGGAAGCACAAAGTGTCATTTGGTGAATGGGCGGCTGGTACATATAGTTCCCTACTTACTCCTAGATAAGGGTGGAGAGATTTGATGGACATCCATTCATGCTACCCAGGTACCCTACAGATAAAATTATTTTATTAGAATTGGTTAGATAGTTGAAACCATCTCAGGCTCTTTATAGCCATGCTCGTAAGAAGGCTTCTTTTAAATTTCCCATTGCAATAGGAAACTAAAAGTGTAGTGCAATTAAATTGACTAACTTGTGTGAAGAAGAATTGAGCACATACCATTTTCAAGAGTTCCCACTCCAAAGAGTATATTATGATATTGAAGGAAATATTGATAAAATATAGCTGGTTTTTTGTGCTCATATGCCACACATAGAAGATTATTGGCTTAACTGTGAAGATGAGCACGTGGTAAGAAGAAGAAAATATGAAAGATTGTCTATAAAATTTTCCTAAATTCTCAAGCTTCATGATGTTCTAGATCAGTTGGAAGATGATGATGGCCAAGAGTTGAAAAATTTATATAATGAAGACAAGGTATATGATGAACCCATTCTAGACCCAAGCTTTGATGATGAATATATGACATCAATTGATGAGTTCACCAGACTAGTCTTAGTGTTCACTTGACACTGGATTGGTGATTTTTGTAAAGTTTTGAAAGAGAGAAGAATTGATCCTACATTCTTAGAAGATAAAAGGAGAAAGCAAAGAGATGAGACAACATTTGAGAGTGGAGAGCCTACTAAGAAGAGAAGGAAAGCTAGTAAGTTGGCTCCAGGTATAAGAATTGAAGAAAGAACCCCTAAAATTACAAAACAAGAAGTTCCCATGAAACCATTTGATAAACAAAAAGATGCAAAGATAGGTAAAGATAAATAAAAAGTGAGACCTAAAGGTGCATCTTCCTCTATAGCAAAACTAAGAACTAGAGTGATTATTGATGACGAAACATGAGCAATAGAAAATGTTGGTGCACAAACCAGGTCTGTATGTCAAAGGGATGCATCATTGTTTACCTCTCCCCCTTCTGTTAACATGGCTAGTATGAAACAAGCATTGGGAGGGACTCTTGTGGTTGTAGAGGAAATTTTTGAAGAAGATGAAGCTAGAATTAAAGAACAGGTGGACAAATGGGGTGCTATGCGGGAAAAGGTGAAAGAAAAGAAGTCTAAAGAAAAACCCATGGCACATCTAGTGACAGAAGAAATTTAGGATATAGATTTTAACCCCATAAATGTTGAAGAAGAATATTTTATACAAGGAACACTTGCCTCAAAGGTGGGAGACACGAATGTACTTGAGATGGAAATAGGGGAGACTGCAGAGCAGGACCCTATTGATGAAAGAATTGTTGAAGATACTCTTGAATACCAACCTTCACTTGGGAATGTTCCAAAGGTTAATGAATAGTCATAGGTCTTTGAAGAACTAGAAAAAGGCCATGCTAAAATTGATATTCAAATTGAAGAAGAGGAAGCTACACAGTTTTTAGGTGATGGAATTAAAAATGAAGAAAACCCTGATGTAGTAGTTAATAAAGAAGGTAATGTTTAGAGAGATGAAGTTGAAAATATGGATAGATAGGAAAATATAAGTCTTCAAATAGAGGAGATAGTGTCAAACTCCACTAATCCTGAAACTATGCCAAAAATCATTGAAGAAATTCCTCTTTCAGAAAATGTGATGGAACAAAAAGAAGTTCCTAAAGCAAGTGGCAAATAGGAACAAAGAAATGTTACAGAGGTATAGCAAGAGGATGATACACATAATTGGTTGATGATGAAATTGGCTTCCCCAATGGAAGTGGAAATTTTTCCTCTGAATTTGAATAATTTCATATAAGAAGTAGACACTCCTAAACCTAGGCGCAAAGCAAAAACAAAACATGTCATATAGAGAAATGCAGATGGTAAGAGAACTATCTAGATAGGTACTCCAAAATTTGACAAGGAAAGACATGAAATAATGCATAAGGAGTATAAGATAACAAGTATTAACTCATCTTGGAAGCAAGAGTTAGAGGATATAAAAATGAATTTGAATGCTATTGTTGCTAGAGAGCATAAATAAAAATAGAAGGAAAGAGAATTGAAAGAACGGGTTGCTACCTTGAAACATTTTATAAAGTCATTAACTTTATCTAGTGAAGAGCGAGTTGAGTTTCCTAAACATCCAGTGTTGATGTCACAAGAACAAGTAGATGCAATTGCAATAGTTCGCCATAAAATGAATGTTTGAAGAATGGATTGGGTACTGGGTAAACCAAGTAGAAGAATTCATTATAGATGCAATAAGGAAGTACAATGAATCATACCACAATTTAGAGCAATCGAAAATATTTGAATATGTATGTAGATTTCACTAGGAGCAAGTCATTTAAGAAAGGCAAAGCATTGAAATTCTCATGTAATCAAATATCCAAGAGTTAATATAGGGTGATGTAATATTAGAACAAGAACTTCCATTGCTAGAAAAATGGATGAAATAGTTGAAATGGGAAGGTGACATGTTAATACAGTGTATTGAAGGATTTGAAAAGGTCACCATCGAATGTAGAAAATTGATTGGTAAAAATCAAGAATTTATTGAAATACTGGATCGTCAAGGTTGTGATCCCCAAACACTAGGACATGAGGGAAAAGAAGCTAAAGCTTTCAAGGAATGGATATAAAGAATAAATAGAGATCATTTTCAATTGCTAATGTGGGAGGTCATTGAGGAAATTATATAGTGCGAGAACACTATAGCCAGATATGGAGCAGACAAAATGCAGAAGAATGGCATCATACTTTAGGTATTTGAAGATTATATTAGGCTCAAGCTCACGTGGAAAGTGATATAAGGGATTTTGAAAGAATGTATTCATCAAGTATTAAATACTTTCTGAGAGTATCAGTTGAAGAAGGGTGAAGAAAGAATCCCGGAGCCCAAGTCTTGAGTGAGGAGATGAAGAACCGGATACCAGACACCAAAAGTGTTATGAAGTTGTATCTTGTTTGCAATTTTGAGTTTGCAGGTTGATCGCAGTCCTAGTAGATGTTCCTTATTCCAGTATTTTGGAAGGAATCTGATAACCTCAATATATGCAAAGTGTTCATGTTGGAGTATGAAGTAAAGGTGTTGCTGCTGGTAAGGTCAAAGCCTTGAGTTAGTCTAGAATATTCTTGATGACAGTTGGTAGATGCCATGTGCCACATTTTAATTTGTTATTTATGATTCTATGGATGGAATTTTAAGTTGAAATTATGGGGCCTTGTTCCTATAAAAGGTTGTCTCCTCCTTGCTTTTCATTTTAAGTTCAAAATTTGTGGATGTCGGAGGAGCATAAAATTTTAAGTTTTGTTCTTTTTTCCTTTTTTTTTTTTTGAACCATTCCAGTGTAAAACTTTGTATGCACATAGACATTGATTAATATTAGAGATTATTAGATAACTACCTATCTCAATATCTTTTGTAGCTGGTTTTGTTAGTTCTTCCAAACAAGATTGTATGTTGTGTTGTTTAAGGGTGCATACAAAAGCTACTCGGTGTCCATAAATGAAACCCTCTCTTTAAAAGCTTGCATTGTTTTATATGTAGCTATGAAGCAATCTAGTGAAGTATAAAGCGCTTTGCTTTGTTTTAATTGATTCTTTGGGGCATCCATGGAGAATAACCGAGAGAAACTTTTAATTTTTAGTATTTTTTATGCTTTATTTTAGAGTAGATGTTTAAATTCTTGAAAATGTTCCAAACTTTGAATTAATGGGTGAAATTTTATTGAAAATATTTTTTTTTCCATAAAATTGTTGAATGCTTAATGCTAAATCTACTTAAGTGATAGCAAAGAATTTTTGATGTTCATGAAATGTTACAACAAATATTTTAGTTTCATGATTTTTGAACTTGATGTTTCATTGAGAATCCAACACCTAAAATATTTAATTCAAAATAGGATTCCCTTTGAGATTAACAACAATATCACATCAGTACTCGAGAGTGACCCTAGTGCAACCATGAACTTGTTATTAGAGACTTGGGATTGAATGAAAGCCAATCTTTTCCCTGTTAATGCAGAATCCCCTTTTAGGTTGTCTTTGTTCCATATCTTTCAAGAAGGATAGGCTCTTTGTGGTCTTGACTGTGAAGAATTTATTTGCCCTATTTGCTGTGAGTAAATTCATAGTCAATAGGAACTGGCGCTAGAAGGATGGCCTATTGTTGTATGTTTGGTTTTGTTATGTTTTAAATTGGAGTTCCGTAGAATCACTAAATCCCGATCTGGTGATCCACGTGTGACTTTATTCAAGCTTAGTGGTTGAATGTCATCTAGACCTCAAAATTCTGGAAGTTTAATTGTAAGTTCAAAGAATCCAACTATTGTTGCACCACCACCTCCCATAGTGATGGCTTTATTCAATGTGGAGTCACCGATTTAATTTGTTGTATACAATGATTTATCAAAAAATCTTGACAAGTTATGTCCTAAATATTATTTTCACAAAGACACGGAAGAACATATCAGTATATTCAAGGATACATGCTTTAGAGCAAGAATTCAACATGAAGATGTCGTATGTAGGTTGTTCCCATACACCTTAAGTGATTAATTTTACCAGTGGTATATCAACTTGCCTTATAATTCTATCAGATCATGGCAAGATATGGAAACTCAATTTTTATCCAGATTTAGAACATCGACTAACCCTGCTTTGTTATATCATCAATTTTCTCAAATTAAGAGGTTCAAAGGGGAACCTATAACCACTTTTAATGATAGGTTTCAAAAGGCTTATTCTAGGCTACACACACCTTATGTAGTGGATAACTTGTATGTTATCGCCGTTTATTATACAACAGTAGACCCTTTAACCGCTATGTTTGTGAAGCGAAAAGCAAATCCTCCTACTACTTTACTAGAAGCCTAGGTTGAAGTTGTAAGTGTGAATTTATAAATCAAACATCTTGGAAATGGATTGTCCACGAATGGAAGAAATGGATTGAATATTTACCCTACCTTGAATGTAAATGGAGTTCTTGTAGGTCATCATATAGCTCTAATGTTTTTTCTTTAGTTGTCCAGAATGGGACATTTCCTCGAAGTACTTTCTTTCAACCATGAAATAGTCAAGCTTTAGTCCCTCACCCTGGTCTAGCTATTACAGAGCTACATCCTAATGGAAATTATTTTTTCTCACAAACTCAAGAAAATCAAAATGTCAAGATTGCCGAGGAAAAGGAAGACACGAAAGAAGTTACAACTAAACTCAAAAGGTTAACTACAAAAGTTACACAATTGAGGAGTCAAAATTTCTATGCTTAGAATAATAATCAGAATTCACAAAATTGGATGTATAATGCTCCCAGGCCACCTAGACCTTGGAATACCTGACCTAATAATGGGGGAGTATCAACACCTTTAGATAATCCTAACTTAAATGATGAAAAGTCTACATCAAAAGCGAATTTAGCTTACCTCATGATGAATAATTGGTGTAGAATTCACAATACAAATGCTCATGCTAAAGTAGATTGTTCACAATTTAAAATTGATTCAGATATTTTTCTAGCTGCTACACATTACAATGAATATTGTGATTCCCATCCTCCTAAGGGAAATGAGTTCGTTCTAGTAGGATATGAATCTGCTCTAGTCTTGGAAAGTTATGAATGCTTCAAACCACCTGCTATTGTCATGAATCATGCTCTTTAATATGAAAATGATAATTCAACTATGACATTGGAAACATATACTTATCCCTACTAGGATGAAAATGAGCCTCAAGAAGAAATAGACGAGATCCATGCCTAATTTCAACAATATCAGAAAGGACACAATTACAACACGATGAATACCATTAACATTGGAGGTAAATTCAATGGGCCTTTAACAACATCCAACCCACCTAAAAACTTTAACACTCCACCTGATGATAAATCAAGCAATAACCTAGGGTTACCTAAGGTAAACTCCCACTACAATTCATCAAATAATTCAAAAGGTGAGAAGATAGATTCCTCTAATAAGAATAATTTGGCTAATTATTTAGTGGAAGAGATAAAAAAGGTAAGGATTAGCCTTTCTCTATCAGAGTTGCTCAACACCTATGATCAAGAAAGCTTTCTTAAATACTTTAGAAGATTTTCCTAAAGAAAGAAAACTCAAAGACATTCAAGTGAGGGATAGTCAGACTAAGATAAAAGAGAAAAGCATTGTTCCCATAACAGATGTGCAAGTAGCCTTTTACAAAGGAAAATTGGAGTCTCCACCATTTTTACTCACTTTGAGAATATTCGGTAAGAATATCCATAACTGGTTAGTAGAATCTAGAGCATCTACTAATGTGATGCCTTTATCCATATGTCAAACATTAGGGTTAACCCCGACAAGTTATTTAAGGAAAGTCACCCAACTTGATAAGACAAAGGTAAATGCAGTCGAAGAACTGACTAATATTCACATGCAATTGGCTTCTGACCCTAGAATTTGGTATTACATTAACATTCAAGTCATGGGGATACCTGATACTTATGGTATTCTTTTGAGCATAGATTGGTCTAAAACATTGAATGAATACATGGCTATTGATTTCTCACATATGTGGTTACCATGGAAGGGAGTTCCTAATCAAATTAGGATTGAAAGAGAAACACACATGAAATACATGATTAGAGATTATAATCAGAAAAATAAAGTTCTATACATTGGTGTAGAACTAGGAGTTTACAAAATACAAAGTTCAAGAGTTAAAATTGAAGAGGTTTTCACCTATGATGCTAAGAAATCTAATAACTAACTTCTAGAACAGATGTTTTAATTGAATCAAATTGTGATTCTTTTGAAGAAGAGAATAGTCCATATAATAAATTTCAAAAGAATATTATTGCAAAAGCTCGAGAGAGCGGTAAAATCAAAATTTCACTAAATTTTTTGTTGTTGCAGGATTGGTGTAGGTTGCATAATGCGGTACATTCTAAAAATAGATGTATGATGTGTCTGGAGATAATTCATAGAATTGAGAATCAGTATTATCCAAAACATGATAAGGCCGAAAGAACTGGATCAAAAACATGTAAAGACAAAGTTCAAGACATACATACTGAAAATATTAATTCATTGATATCAAACAATGGTAAGACACTAGCTACAGATGATCAAGCCCGGATTCTCAAATTTGATGGATCTAAATTGAAACAAGGAATTGGAATCAGAGTTGAACCTATCAATCTGCAAGGTAAGTCTTTTTTTGCTGCATATCGATTGCAATTTCAATGTACTAACAACGTGGCAGAATATGAAGCCCTTATACATGGCTTGATCCTAGCAATTAAGAAGAAAGTTAGAATCCTTAAAGTGTTTGGTGATTTAGAATTGGTGGTTAAACAAGTCTGAAAGTAGTATATTTTCCACTACAAGAGATTATCCAATTATTGACATAGAGTATGGGATTTAATCAAATATTTCAATGCATTCAACATTACTCATATTCCTAGAAGATTCAATCAAAGAGCCAATGCTTTGGCTACTACTGGCAGTACTTTAGAACCTTTAGAGACATCAAATATGAAAATATTTACAATTGAATTGTTACAGTTACCTTTGGTTCTTGATAATGTTACTAATTTGTAGGTGTTCAAAGATGACCGACACATATTGGAATTCATCACTAATTCTGATATTTTCAAAGCACAAATAATTGAAGAGATAGATTGCCCTGATGGTGAAATTCAAGATGAAGAATTGAATCAATCCAGAGATAATAATATTTTGAAAGGAATAATTGAGTTAGAACGATTGTTCGAAATTGATCATATAGTCAAACAAAAATATTTAGCTCAAAGTAATGGAGGACTATCAGAATTATACAATTTGCATACTGAAGAAGATACTAAGAATGTACTCATAGGAAAGGTTTGTACCGAAGAAGAAAAAAGAAAAATTGCTCAGGCACTTAAAGATTACTGGAAAGTCATAGCTTGGACATACAAAGACTTGAAGACTTATGACACTTCCATCATTACACATACAATACCATTGAAGCCTGATGCGAAGCCTTTCTAATAGAAACAACATCCAATAAATGCACTCTTAGAGCCTTTAATTCAGTAGGAAGTTCAAATTTTTTTATTAGCTGAGATAATTTTTCATATTAGACATTCTACTTGGGTGGTGAATTTGGTCCCCATATGAAAGAAAAATGGAGATATATGATTGTGTGTAGATTTCCACAATCTCAACAAGGTGTGTGAAAAAGACAATTATCCACTACCCTCACTTGAAGAAGTGCTACAGATAGTTAACGGTTCACAAATGATGTCCTTTTTGGATAGATTCTCTAGATATAACCAAGTAATGGTAGCAAGGGAAGATCAGATGAAAACAACTTTCACCATTAAGTGGGGAACTTTTGCTTATAGAAGGATGCCATTCGGATTGATAAATGTCAGAGCTACATTCCAGAGAGCTATGGACTATGATTTTCAAGAATTGATAGGAAAATGCATCATTATTTACATGGATGACCTTATAGTATTTTCTAAAGATAGAAGAGATCATGTTCGAGATCTCAGACCGATACTTTAGAAGTGTGAAACTTACGAAGTTTCATTAAATCCTAAAAAATGTATTTTCGAGGTAACTAAAGGAAAGTTACTGGGACATATCATTTCTAAACAAGGTATTTCAATCGACCCAGATAGAGTGAGTGCATTACTCTAGCTACAACCCCTGGGAAGCAGAAAATAATTAGTCATATTTTAGTAAGAATAATTTTTTTCAAAAATTTATTATAGGATTTGCTGAAATAGTAAAACCACTCAATGATATATTAAAGAAAGATGTAGAAATAGAGTGGATGAACGAAGCTAAGATCACCTTCGAGAGCATAAAGGCTACAATCATAGAATCACAAGTATTGGTAATTCCAAATTATGTAAAACCTTTTTATATTTACTCTTTTGCTTAGATGGTCACACTTGTGCAGCAGTAATAACACAGAAAGGCGAAAATAAAGAAAAAAACCCAATTGCTTTTATGAGTGCTCTGTTTATAGAAGAAGAGCTGAGATATATAGACATTGAGAAACAAGCATTTTCTCTGGTAAAAGTAGTACGTAAATTTTGACATTGCATCCTTAGAAGTATAGTCAAAGCTATTATTTCAGATTCTGTAGTCAAAATGTTGTTAGCATAGAGCAAACTCAGAGAAAAGAGAGCCAAATGGGTCACCGTTTTACAAGAATTTGATCTAGAAATTATACCCATGAGATTGTTCCATGGAAAAGCTTTGGTTAAATCTATTGCTGAAATAGACCCACAAATTTTGAGTCAACAATACAGTTTGGATGTAAAAGATCAAGAAGATTGGTATTCATACATATGGAATTCTTTGGTTAGCCATACTTGCCCTAATCATATGCAAAGGAATCAAAGAAGAGCCCTTGAAATAAAATCATAGAGTTACATGATCAAAGGAGGAGCTCTATTCAAAATAAATCATGAAGGAATCTATTTAAGATGTTTAAATAGAGCAGAAGTCAATAAAGTGTTGCAGAAGCCACATGATAAATTTGGAACAACTCACGAAGTGCCTCTAGCCGCTGTACACCTCATTTTGAGAGCTGGGTACTACTGGCCAACAATTTTCTAAGATACATACTGTGAACCAAGATTCGAAACCTGCATAAACACAAGAAACAAATATCATATTAGATAAAATGCAACTTAGTATCATGATTCCCCAAGAAACTCTTTTGAATTGTAAAGGAAAAGGAATGAAATGAACATAAACATGCATAAAACAAAGATATTAAATCCTATTCAAATACCAAGAAAACTCTTAATCTCTTGGGGGAGTTGGTGCCAATTTGATGTGGAAATTGGCCCTTTCCCAACTCCTATGCAAGCCTTGGTGATTTGATGAAGATTGTGATCCACTTTGTTGAAGATTGAAGTGTGCTCCAAGATAAAATCTGCATAACCTAGCTATAAAACTCAATGAGATGGATGAAGATTGCTATGAATTTGAGTATAGTAAGTTTACTCAAGTTGTGGATGATGAAATGAGGAGAGAAACCTCTTATTTATAGAATGGTAAGATGGAGAAATGCCAAAAATGAAGGAACGTGGGACTAACTTTCAACCAATGGAAAAATGCCAATTTTCAAGAGATGGATGGATGAAGGATGTGCACATTTTGATGAATGTGCCCATAAATGCAATATTTGAAATTTGAAAATGTTGAAATGACAAGGTGGAGGGAGAGTCAAATGGAGTAATGGCCACTTGGCTCAATGCAAAAGGACTTGTGAGGTGAAATAAATGTCTTGTTGGAAGGACAAAGTCCACTTGGATTTGAATTCAAATTTGAAGGAATATTCTCTATTATGCCATGTGGAGAGAAAATAGAGATTTAATAAATGAATTAAATCTATTTTCATGTACAAGTGGAAAAAGCTAGAGGATGGGACATGAATGAGGATTAAATTAATCAAGGTTAATTAAATTAATGAAGGATTAGATGATGTGACAAATTTGACTTAGATATATGGATTAATTTAAATCAAATATGAGATGAATGTGATATAAAGATTAATTAAATAAAGATTTTTTATTTATTTAATTAAAGGAGATGAAGGTTAGATTAAATCAAATAAGGTTTTAATTTATTTAATTTAATAGGTAGACTTTAGAGATTAATTAAATAAAATTGATTGATTTAATTAAATAGGGATAATTAGATGAGATTGATTGATTTAATTAACAAGAGAGAATGACTTAATTAGATAAATGATTTATTTAATTAAGAAAAGAAAATTGATGAATTTAATCAAATAAGGGTATTCGATTAAATGGTTAGACTGAGGGATGATTTAGGATGAAATGGTGTTAGTAATCAGGATCAAGTATGCAATGTCAATCGGTACATTTTCTATGTCTACATTTTGCCCCTCTTTGAAGCAAAGTACTCATTACATTGGTTCAAAGAATAAATTGTCTTGATCAAAAGCCAATTTTTTTTCTTATTTCAAAACTTGCCCCATTGTTGCCCCAGTGAGAGAAATATGCCGGTATACTTCCCCCTCGAGAGATCGAGCGAAAAAGGTTCAATTTGAGGGTCGATCTTGAAACAAAGAGGTTCAAGATAAATTCAACTCGAATGTTTGATGTAGACATATTTGTTGATGTAGATAGTCATCAGCCATGGTAACCTCATGTCTACTTTGATATATTACACACATTTGATCTTGATTTGTACCATGATAATTACATTACTGATGATATAAATGAGATGAATATGATGTTTATATATAATGGATGATATGATGATGCATGAATGATATGGATGCACATGATATGATATGATGATGCTTTTATGATTGTGTAGTGGATGATAAATGTATGGTTTATGAGATGCCTAGAATAATCAATCTATATTATGCAATGATGGGGATGAATGCATGTGGTATGATTAATGTTTCTTATATGATATGATATGCAGTGTGCAATATGCTAATGGTTTTGTGGATGTAGGATGAATGCAATGATGATAATGATTTGCGATTAACTGTCATGGTACCATGTTAGCATGAAAAGAAGATAGAAGGAAGTAAGAGATTCCAACAAGACACAAGAGATGATAATGATGATGATGATTACTTTCTGAGGAGTTGGGATTTTCAAAGGGACAATTACCTTATGTTTGATAACACACATAGGTACGATGCATCAAGGTATAAAGAACTAGGATGGTGTTGTATCTAGTGTGATGGACTTTGACTTCACAATTAGATAGGAGTACTCCTGTTCACACCTGACATACATAAACCTTATTTCAAATATCTTAGACCAAAACATAGTAATGAAAGCCTTCCTATGTGGTCAACAAAATATCTAAAACACCTTCTATACATACCTAATAAAGTACACATGACCAAGTTATATTACCAGAATATCCAACAAGCACAATAGATAAAAGATAATGATCATTTCCCCATTCCTATCTCTAAATCTTTTAATTAGACATCATCGAGAGGTCCTTGGAATGAGCACAACAAGATAAAGATAAAGTAAACAAACAAGCTAATGTTCTTCACTACCTCTAGTCAAGACTAACCTACGGTGATGCATGATGTTGATGTCCATTGTAGGAAGGATGCATCCTAGGCCATGACGATATCAGATGATTTGATATGGGACTGATTGGATGATAGGCTATTGACATGAAGAGTTGATCAACTTTTTTACGTACTAACCTAGACTCGAGACCTTGATGTTTTGAGTTTCCACTTTTAACCTGCTAAACTTGTTTCTGATCGTTTCACCAAAGATTGGGGATGATGATCGATTTATTATGAGTGATGTTTATTGTGGGTGAAAGTGAGATGAGAAAGATGGATTTTTCAAATATTTGGATGTTTTTAGAATTTTCAAATGTTTTGAGGCTGTTTTTGATATTTTTGAGATTTTGCACATGTTTTGATTTTTAGAATTTTCAAATGTTTTTGTATTTTCTATGATTTTATGAATGTTTTTGGATTTTGTGTTTTTTGAATGTTTTTGGATTTTGTGTCTCAAGGGCTGATCAAAGATTAGCCTTGCTTACGTTTAAGCTCAAAGACCATGTAGTTTGGATAACCATGTTTTTGACATTTTTTGACGTTTTTGACTTCTTTTTGGATTTTGATATGATTTGGATGTTTTTGGATTTTTGCATGATTTTGAAGATTTGGATGTGGATATGCATGATGATATCAGTGCTTTGTTTGGGATTTTTTTGAAAACCAAGCTAAGGTTGATTTATCGGATTGATGATGATAACATTGTTGAGGATACACAACAATGCAAG
The DNA here is from genome assembly GCA_007258455.2 of Sequoia sempervirens. NCBI lineage: Eukaryota > Viridiplantae > Streptophyta > Pinopsida > Cupressales > Cupressaceae > Sequoia > Sequoia sempervirens. The sequence goes on along the minus strand of VDFB02281492.1, from coordinate 600,141,000 downwards.
GATAGTGTTAAGCAACACAAGGATTATGATGGGTATCCCAAGATGATAAGGGATTGGATTTGATTGATCAGGATTTGATGATGATAACATGGTTGAGGATACACAACAATGCAAGGATAGTGTTAAGCAACACAAGGATTGGAAAGGATATTCCAAGATGATGATGGATTGATAGGATTCAATTGATTAGGATTGATGAAGCTTGATTTGGAACAAAAGATGTTTTGAATGGTTTGATTTGACATTAAAGTACCAATTAGATGCAACTGCTATTGATTGTTTGGATTGATGTTCTATGAAATATAAATCTTGATAATGAACATCTTCCCATCAAAATATGCCATGGGCTAGTGATTTGGAATTTTTGCTCACAAATGTTTTAACCGATCGTATTTCATGTTTACCAATGTTCAGATCACCACATAAGTTGGAGGATATATGTCAAGATTTATTCTCGAAGCAAGATGTAAATATTTGCCCCCAGTGTCTAGCAATTTATGGAATGCCATTGATGGATGCTTGGATAGATGTATGAATGGAGGGATATGGATTATCTTGTGATAAGATAACAATTTCAAATAGAGGATGGTTATTTGGATAATGCTTCATGGCTCAGATAATGTTGGGTAGGATAAGATCAATGAAAGTGTCTCATGTCAAGATGTTTACCATAAGCAAGTGTAAAGTGTGCACCAAACTTCATCAGGATCAAGATAACTTGGACTATGGATGTAGATGGATAAAGATAGATTGGATAAATGGTTCATGGATGAATGGATTTATTATGGATGAGATGGATGGAATATTGGATTTATTATGGATGGGATAAGATGCTTCCACCTGAACTAGCGCACGTAGATGATCGATTCTACACATGATGCCTATTTTCTAGGTTTTCATCATGGTACCTGTCCAAAGTGCCACCCATGCGGTTTTCACTAGAGGACAATTTTTTTCTTTACTATTTTCAATCCTTTTTCTGATTTTATTTTTATTTTTATTTTTAATTTTTCTGAAAGATTTTAAGCTAATGCTGAATCACCTTGTGGTGTTGATGTAGATGCCCTTGTCATAATGTTCCATTGATATCCTACTTGAAGAAGTTGTTTTGCAAAGATACGTGCACTTGAATATAATTTTTTAGATTCTTGATCTACTTTGTTGATACCAGCATTAACTCTATCTTTGTGCACACATCGCGATAGAGTGCCTTCTGAATCCTTATGATAAAGGGTCATTGCCAATACATGGTCAATGTGAGAATTAGATATCATGTGTGGAGGCATGGATGGAGTGTGTTTAGGGATAAAAGATGGATTGGTTGACAATTTGGAACCTTTGACTCTCCAAACTTGGGAAGATGAGAATTAGGACCAACTGCTTGATACACTTTGTACATCGCTTGAGAAGCTTGCTTTTTCCTTTGTGGACATATTTTATGGATACTTTTCCCTCTTTTATTTTTCCCCATAGTTTCTTTGACTAATGGAGTTTGATAGGGATAATCTTTCTTTGTATTCTTTGGTATCCATTTGTATTTGATTTGTCTAAATGCTTCTCAACTTCTTTTGCTTTGATGATGTTCTCCTTGTTTTCATTCACATCCTTCTTGTGATGTTGGTCCCAATTCATGGATGGGGTGATGGGTGGATGAAGATTCGTGAAGTGGCTAGTTGTAGTATTGGCATCAGTTTCATCATAAGGATTCTTTGTTCTCCCTATGTTGATGTTTGCTTGAGACATAGTTGCCCGCCCAATATTATGGAAGTAGTACCTTTGTTCTTTGATTCTGCCTGTTTTGAGATGTCTTGTTCAATAAGGATTCTTTGATAAGTGACCACTGTGGATGACGTTATTTCAATTTGTTGCTCTACTGACTTCTGAATATCCCGCTCTGTCTGACCTGTTTCCTTGATGGATAATGCTGGATATCCTCATACATGATGTCCTTAGTCTGAATTTGGGATATATCTGATCTTGCTTTTGACAACTCTGTTTGACTATAGGAATCAATAACCTTCTCTTTTTGTGTAATAATATCAGGAGTAAAGGAATCCTATTCTAAATGAAGATCATCTACGTGTCCATACAAAGAAAGAATCTCATGGGTAGATGGAGGAGTATGAGCTATGTGGATGTGATCATCATTTGCAACATCTTGTATAGATAGGAGAGTTTCCATTAGATCATTGTAGTATCTTGGAGATACAAATTCTTGATCTTGATTAATTTTGGAAATGCTTTTGACATGCTTTGGATCAAGTTCTTGACATGTGTCAATTTCAAAGAATGGATTTCTTATAAAAGGTTCTTAGATATCTTCATTAGGCATGGGAAGTGGCTCAATATCCTCTTGATCATTGGGTGGTTTTGGATCAAATGTTGAGTTGAGGATTCTTTCAGTATCTATAACCATGAGGTCAAAGGATGTCAATATGTCTTGGAAAGGACCATTGCTAGACTTTGGTGAAAGATGTTGATCATGCTTTGGAATAAATTCTTGTGATAGGTTCTCTAACTCATTAGGTGATGTAGATACATTTTCAACATGATCATTGGTCTATGGTTTATGGATTATGTCAATGGGATTAACATTGCCTTGATTTAGGTAACTTTTATTTTGCATGGTGTTATCTTGACTTGGATTGATACATGGAGTCAAAACATTTTGTTGGGATTTTGAACAACATTTGCTTGTTGGGCTTGGTATTGGGTTTGAGCTTGCACTTGTGCTTGAGCCTAGGCTTGTGCTTGTTGGGAAGCTTGTACGGTTTGTTGTTGTTGTAATAAGGCTTGGGCTTGTGTAGCCTGTTATGCTTGTTGTGCTTGTAGTACAACTTGGGTAGCTTGAGCGGTTTGTGTGGCTTGCACTGCTTGAACGACTTGCGCTGCAATTAATTGTGTTTGTGCTTGCTAAGCGGCTAATTGTGCAGCTTGTCATTTTTGAAGTGCCTTTTGGTAGGTGACTTGTAATGCAATGTTGTATTGATTTAATGTATTTGTATTGGGTGGTGGTGGTGGAGGAGGTGGGTTTGGAATGGTGCTTGTTGTGGTGATGAGTGGCACCGTCGTATTGATGATTGGGATATGAGTGGTGGATGGTGCAATCGATTTGTTTGGTCCTTGCGAAACCATGTTTTGAGGGATGGTTGATGATGTGATGGTAGAGGCTTGCGTTATTGGGATGGTTGCCATTTGTTGTTACAATGTCAATGAAAAGATGAGGGGTTCGGTATGATGCTTTGATTGATGATCGAAGGGTTGATTTGATTTTGTTGATTGATGTTTGGTAAAGGGGAAAGCTCTAAACCGAGAGGTGGTGTGGATATTGATGGAAATGGTGGAAGTGGTGGAAACATGAGTGGCATACTCCCTTGAGGAAGTGATGAAGATGCAGGGTCAAAGATGCTCCCTGGTCCAAATAAGTCACCCTCTCTTTGAGAGGTCATAGGGAGAGAGGTTTGAGGTGTTGCATGAAATGATGATGATGGGTCATTTATATCATGAAAGGTGAGGGGGAGATATGGGTGTGATGGATTTTGAATAACATTCATGTGATTTGCAAACATATCTATCCAAAAGTTTACCAAGTGTGGATTTGAAATGTTCATGCTTGGTAAAATTATACTTGGCATATTCACATTTGGCATGTATGGATTTGGTGGGATACTGTTGTTTGTTTTTGGAAGACTCATGCATTGGGTGTTTTGTTGATATATTTGTAGGTTTGGACTTAGATTTAAATCTACCATTTGGAAAGGTGTTCCAAACTTTTGACTGGGCATACTCACATTTGTTGTACCATTGAGTTTTGTAGGAGATAATGATCCCATGTATGGATTGTATAAATGTGAGTTTTGACAACTAAGTGGCATTGTAAGGCTTTGATAGTTTGGTTGACTTGGATTACTAATGATGTATAAATCAAGTTTACATTCCATGTTTTTCTTAGTTGCAATCTAGTTTGTACCATAAAATAGGGATCAATTTCAAGAATATGGGAGATGAATCTCTAATTCTTTGGATTGATCTAATCTTAGGTACAAAAGAGAAAATTTAGGATGATTTAAGGATCAAAGATGTGATGAAAATGTGTAGAAGATGGATGATATGGATGATTGAACTCTTGGAAGATCTCAAGGAGATGCTAGACTTTTGGGACTTTTTGGATTTGTTTTGGATTTTGTTTGGATTTTTGGATTGACCTTGATTTGATTTTGGAATTGCTTTGATTTTAGATAATGAAAAAATAGATCCCGAGATGTTGGATGTTATCTATGGGAGGGTCTTGCTCACAAGATGATAATTTGACTAAGTGTAGGGAGAAGGATGCATCTACCCACACCTATTCAAACAAGATGATAATTCAACCAAGTATATGGAGAATGGTGAATCTACATATACCTAGCTAAACAAGATGATTTGATAATTTTTACCAAGCACTTGAAGAAGGATGCATCTACATATACCTAGCCAAAAATGATTTGATATTTTGATTCAAGGATTTCAAGGATTTTGATTCAATGATTTTGATTTTCCAAAAAATATAGCATGAAGGATGGTTTCAATATTTTCAAGAGTTGTTGGTGAGATGATTTGGGTGTTGATGTTTGAAAGATGGATGAATTTTTTTATTTTGATCCTAGGTATACCTAAAAGGACTCTTGTTTACAAGACCTCGGTTTTGAAGAACATGCTTTACTCTAAGAGTAGTTCAAACCAAAGACCAATTTTTTTCTTGGAAGACCATAAGACAAAAGATAATAAGCACATGTGTGGGGTTCAATTGATTTTTATCTTTTCTTAGTAAATTATTTTTACCACAAACAATTCTTGATTAGGTTTTCAAAATAGATGTCCAATGTCTTAACTTCTTCTCATCCCATAAAGTACATTATGTGGAACTTTGATGAAATCAAGGCACGGGTTACCTATTGTTAACTTTAGTAAGAAAATTGAGATATAAATCCAAGTGTTTAGAAACCTCTAAGGATAAAATCCCAAGGGCAAGCAATAACACTTAAATTTGGTCAATTCTATTTGCTTCCTAAAGGGTTTGAAGTTTTGATGACAAATGTTAAATGTTTGTTTCCAAATTTTTTCGAACAAGCAAAGTTTTTTGTAACCAAGAAAAAGCACAATCCTATGGATATGAAAGACAATATTTGTTGATTCCCCACTTGGACAAGTCCAGCTATGCTTATTTTTAGTGAATGGTTAGATGCTTGACCCCACTGGCTCCCCTCCATGACACTCACTTCTTAGGGCACCCAAGCATCAATACCCATGAAACTCCCATGGCATACTTTCCATTTCTACTAAAAACCGTAAAAGTGTGGGGTGGCTTTAGAACGACTGTTCTTGCACCAACAAATAGATAGGGATTTTGGCCTTTCTAAAAAAAGGGTTTTAATTCAGACTTTCCATTCGTAGGAGTTGACCCATCGAGGCGAGAGACCATTTCTGCCCTTTTCATTAGAGCCAACTACGTGATACTGGCCTTTGTTCTAGTACCCACTTTTATATCCCGGCTAGAAAAACTCTTGGCTTTAGAGTGTTACTAGTTGGGTCATTCACTTAGGTGAGTACTTTTTCCCACAAGGAAGACCCTCTAAGATAAACAAAAGCAAGCAAACATATCCATAACTCAATCGATCTTTGTTGAGAGAAAAAGAGAGAATACACGTGATAGGTTCCACTCACACTCACAAGATGTGTTCAATTTTAATCCCAAATGAAATGTTGAGGCAATTACTTTATCCCAACCTAAGACCACCAAAAATCCTTTTGATTCTCAAGATCCCAGTGAGGCACAAGGGAAGTGCATACGTCTTTTCAATGGTGTTAGTTTGAGTAAGAAATCACAAAAAAAAGTAGCACATATTCATTTTAAGACCCACAAAGCAATACTGACTTCTTTTTATAGCACTAACAAAAATGTGAAAATTTTCCTTGTTCAATTGTTAAATCTGAAAACCAACTCTAGTAAGTTTGAGTCCTAAAGTTCATTTTAAGCCCTTTTATAAAAAGAAATTGAAGTGTTCTTTTTAGAGCTCAAAAGAAATCTAGTAGGTCCTAAGCATGTGAAAGAAAAAAAAATTCTAAGAGAAGTTAAGAACTCTCTAAGAGTGTCTAACAAACACTAAAGTGTTTAAAAATACTTGGTATAATGAGATATTGATGTCATCATGCTCCTTTTCTTCTTCACCTTTGATCAAGAAAAGCTACAAGAAAACCAGTTAAATTTACAAAAACAGAGGTTAGGAGATCAAAGAACAATCCAAATGATCAAAATTTGAAAAAAAGCACGTGTCATAAAACTAATTTTCACTTTTTACTTCCATTCAACGGTGGACCCTGTGAAGGCATCACATTTTGAAGTCCTCCAATGGTGCTATATAGCACTGCTTACGAGTCACCATCGCTCTGCATCAAGGATAAAGAGCATGGAGGCGTTGCCATTTCAACTAGCGGTGGATTTTGAAATTTAGAAAGATTCTAGCATGTGGAAAAGACTCAGCGACGTTGTTTGATATTTTGAATTCTGGGCGAAAATAGAGAGCGTCAGAGTTTGTAATTTGTAATGGTGCAATATAGAGACACTGGAGTCCCAGCGGTTCTAAACTGTGACATTGGTCTACAAGCGGTGGAGTTCCCTGTAGACATAAAAATAATGAAAAAATCATGAAATTTGATGGGAAAACGTGATTTAAACTTCTGGTTTTCCCTCCTAGTGCCAAAATGTGAACCAAGATTCCAAACCTGCATAAACATAAGAAACAAACATCATATTAGGTCAAATTCAAGTTAGTTTCATGATTCCCCAAGAATCCCATTTGAATTGTAAAGGAAAAGGAATGAAATGAAGAACATAAACAAGCATAAAACAAAGATATTCAATCCTATTCAAATACAAAGCAAACTCTTAATCTCTTGGGGGAGTTGGTGCCAATTTGATGTGGAAATTGGCCCTTTCCCAACTCCTATGCAAGCCTTGGTGATTTGATGAAGATTGTGATCCACTTTGGTTAAGATTGAAGTGTGCTCCAAGATAAAATCTGCATAACCTAGCTATAAAACTCAATGAGATGGATGAAGATTGCTATGAATTTGAGTCTAGTAAGTTTACTCAAGTTGTGGATGATGAAATGAGGAGAGAAACCTCTTATTTATAGAATGGTAAGATGGAGAAATGCCTAAAATGAAGCAATGTGGGACTAACTTTCAACCAATGGCAAGATGCCACTTGTCAAGAGATGGATGGATGAAGGATGTGCACATTTTGATGAATGTGCCCATAAATGCAATATTTGAAATTTGAAAGTGTTGAAATGACAAGGTGGAGGGAGAGTCAAATGGCGTAATGGCCACTTGGCTCAATGCAAAAGGACTTGTGAGGTGAAATAAATGTCTTGTTGGAAGGACAAAGTCCACTTGGATTTGAATTCAAATTTGAAGGAATATTCTCTATTATGCCATTTGGAGAGAAAATAGAGATTTAATAAATGAATTAAATCTATTTTCATGTGCAAGTGGCAAAAACTAGAGGATGGGACATGAATGAGGATTAAATTAATCGAGGTTAATTAATTTAATGAAGGATTAGATGATGTGACAAATTTGACTTAGATATATGGATTAATTTAAATCAAATATGAGAAGAATGTGATATAAAGATTAATTAAATAAAGATTTTTGATTTATTTAATTAAAGGAGATGGAGGTTAGATTAAATCAAATAAGGTTTTAATTTATTTAATTTAATAGGTAGACTTTAGAGATCAATTAAATAAAATTGATTTATTTAATTAAAAAGGTATAATTAGATGAGATTGATTGATTTAATTAACAAGAGAGAATTACTTAATTAGATAAATGATTTATTTAATTAAGAGAGAAAAAATGATGAATTTAATCAAATAAGGGTATTCGATTAAATGGTTAGACCAAGGGATAATTTAGGATGAAATGGTGTTAGTAATCAGGATCAAGTATGCAATGCCAATTGATACATTTTCCATGTCTACACACATATATATTAAACACTGTTATATATGTCAAACTGCGTCAAATAAAGGAAGGTTCAATGCTCAGCCATTACAACCGGTGATGGAGATGTGTCCCTTTTCACTATGGGGATTAGATTTTATTGGAACCATCAATCCTCCATCTTCTGCTGGCCATAGATTTATATTAACCGCTACAGACTATTGTATAAGATGGACAGAGGTGGTTCCCAACAAATAATGCACTACAGATGTGGTCATCAAATTCTTGGAAGAGAATATCATTAGTAGGTTTGGAATGCCATATGCATTGGTATGTGATAATGGACTTGATTTTGCTTCATTGAAATTTTCTCACAGGGCATTTGAATATGGCATAACACTAAGATTTTCATCTAACTATTATCCACAGGGAAATGGATTAGTTCAATCATCAAATAAAAATTTGTTGGAATATATAATTAGAAAACTAATTGAAAAGAACCCTAGGGAATGACATTCTTTGTTAAAATTCACCCTTTGGGTAGATTGTACTAGGATGAAAGCTGCATTAGCAAATTCTCCTTATCACTTAGTCTATGGGGTAGATCCTATACTATCAATAAACTTAAAAATCCCTACTTGACAGTTTACACAAGAATATATTGGATTAGATGACCAAATAGAAGCCTGATTGTTGCAAATGAGGCATTTAGATGAGAAACATACTCGCGCTATAGATCATTTTGCTAGGCATCAATCTGTGGTAAAAAGATGGTTTAATAAGAGAGCTAGATTAAAAACTTTTAGAATAACTGATTTGGCCATGTATTGGAATAAAGCTCATGAGCGTAGGGTGAACATGGTAAATTTGACAAATTATGGACAAGTCCCTATCAAGTTTTTGAAATCTTGGGTGATAGCACTTATAGGTTGAAGTCTTTGACTAGTGAAGATATCCCATTGCCTATCAATGGATAGTTCCTAAAGCATTATTTCCAGTCATAAGTAAATAGTTTCTTGTATATAGTTTTTTTTTTTTTTGTTGTAAATAGTCATTTGTTGCTTTTGTTTTTCTTTTTTTTTGGGTGTTGCATCATTTTGACTTTATAGTAATTAACAACTTTTGAAGGTGTGCAAGTCAATAGAACGTCAACTCTAGAACTTTAGTCTATGTCCTGACCGGAAATAGTCTTCTCTTTATAAATTTTTAGAGAATTATTCAATTCTTTATACTATGATTAGCATGAATCATTTAGTTGATGTTGAGCTAAAAATGAATACATTTAAATAATTCTACTAAAATTTGGGATAGTAGTTGTTTTCATTAATTGAGAAATCAAAAGACTACCTTTGCTACCACTATAATTCCCAACCTAATAGAGGGATTCAATGTTTGAAAGTTGATAAAAGAGCTATTATTGAAATATCAAAAGTGAAAAAATGAGATATCATTGGTATATCTAAAAAAAAAGATATCAACTCTTTAGGTCATCTAAATAACTCTACTAGGGCTATGGACGCCTGACCGAAAGTAGGGCTATGGACGCTATGCTTGGGGGAATTATAGAGATAACCTTATCAAGGTTATGGACACTTGACTAGCAGCAAGGCTCTATCCCTGGTTGACTTAAAAGGAATTTTCATATTATGTAGATTAATGCAAATAGTTGCTATTTCTATGTTTAATGTAGGGGAAATAATCAATTGCACACACATGAGCTCAATAATACTTAATCTTGCATGCTAACCAAAGTGAAATCTGAATGTTGGAATAAGGATACCATTTTACCCCTTTGGAAAAATGTGGACCCCCTTTTTTTTTCGTTTTCCTCTATTCCTTGTTGCTTTCATTTGCTTTGGCATCATTTTGCTGCTCGGTTGGTTGCTGAACTTTCTTTCAATTTCACTTGGTATCTTTGTTGCTTTATCCTTTTATTTCTCAGATTTAGTGTTTTGGTCTTTTTACAAAGTTTAACATGTTACCGGAAACCGAAGTCCTGGAGTCCTACGTTTGCACCAAGGGAATTTGTATCTTCATATGATTTTAGCTCCACCTAGTATTTCATTGACCAGAGTTGTCAATCCCAATAGTTTCCTTTTTACCGGAGCCCGGTAATTTAGTGTTTCCTTTTCTTTTCTTATTCGGAAGTCAGAAATTGGAGAATTTTTTTTTGAAATTTTGTTAATCTATCTTTTGGAGTCAGTTTTCTGGTCTTTTCTCTTTTTTTGATTTTTCTCTTTCTAAAGCTTTGAAGGCATTTCCCGGATCCCGATGTTTTCAAAAATTAATACCAGAAAGCCTCAATCGCAGTGATCTCCATTTGATCACATATCTTTAATGACATATACCTTACAAGGAATCAGTGTGACCTTTGATTGCCACTTATAATCATCGCGTTGTCTTTCCTCTCTAGTAGTAAGCCTGTGCAGAAATCTAGGTGTTCATGATTTGAACCATAATTCGTAATGATTACACCTTTATTTTAGGATTTAATGTGAAATAACACATAATTAATGAATGTAGTGAACTACCTATGTGCTTGGCACCACCTCAAGCATGCAATTTCTTTTGCAGCACTCCACTTTGCATCATATTGCAAATTTGTAAAGACATTGAAGCAACGAAATGACATTGGCACACAAGGAGAGGTAAATTTTGAGAGACCAAAACACAACTACCAAGGGTTTTGAAGTTGCATTCTAAAAGATCGTCATTATCAACTAGAACCAAGTGTGTTTTGAATAACTGATATTATGTTAAGTGATTTTCAAGCTAAAAATCTTGACAGTGGTATTTCCATTTAGAAATGAAATGTTGATTATTCTTCAATTTCCTGAATTTAATTGAAAATGAATTGAAATTTTATAAACTATAAGTTTTGGTTAAATTTAACCCTAACTCGCACACAAGACAGATTCTGAAAATTGCATAACACATTAGATAAAATGAGCACTTCTAATGCAAGGCCATAAGATGAATTCAGATATTGCAATTCACAAGTTGTACCGATCAATGTAGTGGTTACATAAACTCACATGGGATGGTCTTTTGATATTGCAATTCACAAACATAATCCTTAATGATTACAACTTTATTCGAGGATTTAATGTGAAATAACACGTAATTAATGAAGGTGGAAAACTACCTATGTACTTGGCACCACCTCAAACATGCAATTGATTTTGCACCACTCCACTTTGCGTCATATTGAAAATTTGTAAACGACATTGAAGGAACGAAATGACACTAGCATGCAAGGAGAGGTAAATTTTGAGAAACCAAAACACAACTACCAAGGGTTTTGAAGTTGCATTCTGAAAGATCATCATTATCAACCAGAATCAGGTATGTTCTGAATAACTGATATTATGTTAAGTGATTTTCAAGCTAAAAAATATTGATAGTAGTATTTCCATTTAGAAATGAAATGTTGATTATTCTTTGATTTCTTGAATTTAATTGAAAATGAATTGAAATTTTATAAACCTTAAGTTTTGGTTAAATTTAACCCTAACTCACACACAAGACACACATTCTGAAAAATTGGAGAACACATTAAACAAATTGAGCACTTCTGACCCAAGGCCAGAAGATGAATTCAAATATTGCAATTCACAAGCCATACCGATCAATGTAGTGGTTACATAAACTCACATGGGATGGTCTTTTGATATCAAAATCCATTCACGAATATTACAAGAAAATGATTCTAAGTGTACCAAGAATGCTGTGACAAATGGGTTACTTTTGGCAGGAGGGTTTCCGCCAACAATGGAGGCCCCTAAATTATTTATGTAATGTATAAATTACTCCAACCCAACCAAGAGGGTCATTGAGAAAGAAAAGAGTATTTATGCAGACCTATCATAGAAGGTAATCATATACACATTTGGTCTCCCCATTTACACACAAATGTATAATGTTGATATAAAGGCTAAAAGCAAGAAAAATAAAAATGTTGAAGAGCGTAACAGAGAAATTATGAGTACCCAATGGTGCCAATAACCAATAACACCATAGACCAAGGTAATTTAGAGGTCTATGTTCAAACAAGAAATACAAGATATCATAACTTTACTGAGCAGAGTAGCTAGTTTAAGGGATATAAGAAAATTTGAACCCTGGATGTTTGTAATAATATCCCACCTGATGGAAAGTCTAGTGGAATTGCATTGGGGAAAGCTGATAAGCGATAGAATATATGAATAAATAACTGTATTTCCCAAAACTAGGTGCTTCTATATGTCATCGTATATTATTTAATCCCGTGCTATGAGGGCCAACAAACAAGGGTTGAAATAGATTTGTACTCTGGGCACAAAGGTAGGAAACAGTTTGATATATGCACATCTACCCCAGGTCACCATTCATGGATATAAAGATGATTACAGGAAATTCAATGATTTTTTCTCCATGAAATTGGTCAGAACAATTAAAGGAGATAAAGAAAAATATTATCTCTAGAAGCACAAAGTGCCATTCGGCCAATGGGAGGTTGGTACATATAGTTCCCTACTTACTCCTACATCATAGTGGAGGGATTTGATGGACATCCATTCATACTACCCAAGTACCTTACAGATAAAATTGTTTTATTGGAATTGGTGAGATAGATGAAACCATCTCAAGCTCTTTATAGCCATGCTCACAAGAAGGCTTCTTTTAAATTTCCCATTGCAATAGGAAACTACAAGTGTAGTGCAATTAAATTGAATGACTTGTGTGAAGAAGAATTAAGGACATACCATTTTGAAGAGTTCCCAGTACAAAGAGTATATTATGATATTGAAGGAAATATTGATAAGAATATAGCTGGTTTTTTGTGCTCATGTGCCACACTTAGAAGATAATTGGCTTAAATGTGAAGATCAACACGTGGTAAGAAGAAGAAAATATGAAAGATTGTCTCTAAAATTTGCTCAGATTTTCAAGCTTCATGATGTTCCAGATCAGTTGGAAGAGGATGATGGCCAAGTGTTGAAAATTTTCTATAATGAAGAGAAGGTATATGATGAACCCATTCCAGACCTAGGCTTTGATGATGAAGATATGACATCAATTGATGAGTTCACCAGACCAGTCTTAGTGTTCACTTGACACGGGATTGATGATTTTTGTAAAGTTTTGAGAGAAAGAGGAATTGAGCCTACATTCTTAGAAGATAAAAGGAGAAAGAAAAGAGATGAGACAACATTTGCGAGTGGAGATCCTAGAAGAGAAGGAAAGCTAATAATGTGGCTCTGGGTATAAGAATTGAATAAAGAACCCTTGAAATTACAAAACAAGAAGTTCCCATGAAACCATATGATAAACATAAAGATGCAGAGACAGGTAAAGATAAATCAAAAGTAATACCTAAAGGTGCATCTTCCTCTACAACAAAACCAAGAACTAGAGTGATTATTGATGAAGAAATAGGAGCAACAAAAAATCTTGGTGCACAAACCAGGTCTACATCTCAAAGGGCTGAAAAATTGTTTACCTCTCCCCCTTCTGTTAACATGGATATTATGAAACAAGCATTGGGAGGGACTCCTATGGTTTTAGAGGAAATTTCTAAAGAAGATGAAGCTAGAAGTAAAGAACAGGTGGACAAATGGGGTACTATGTGGGAAAAGGTGAAAGAAAAGAAGTCTAAAGACAAACCGATGAGACATCAAATGACAAGAAATTCATGATACACATTCTAACCCCATAAATGTGTAAGAAGAAGATTTTATACAAGGAACACTCCCCTTAGAGGTAGGAGACCCTAATGTACTTGAGATGGAAAACACGGAGACTGTAGAGAAGGACCCTATTGATGAAATAATTGTTGAAGATACTCTTGAATGCTAGCCTTTGCTTGGGAATGTTCCAAAGGTTATTGAACAGTCACATGTCTTTGAAGAACCAAAGAAAGGCCATGCTGAAATTGAAATTCAAATTGAAGAAGAGGAAGCTACACAGTTTTCAGGAGATGGAATTGAAAATGAAGAAAACCTTGATGTAGTAGTGAATAAAGAAGGTAATATTTAGAGAGATGAAGTTGAAAATATAGACAGATAGGAAAATATAAGTCTTCAAATAGAGGAGACAATGTGAAACCTCACTAATCTTGAATCTATGCCAAAAATCATTGAAGAAATTCCTATTTCAAAAAATGTGACAGAACAAAGAGACGAATTTCCTAAAGCAAGTGGAAAACAAGAACAAAGAAATGTTACAGATGTACAACAAGAGGATGATACACTTGATTGGTTTATCAGGGAATTGGCTTCCCCAATGGAAGTGGAAATATTACCTCTAAATCTGAATAATTTCATACAAGAAGTAGACACTCCTAAACCTAGGTGCAGAGCAAAAACATAACATGTCATATAGAGAAATGCAAATGGTAATAGAACTATCCAGATAGCTACTTCCACAATTGACAAGGAAAAACATGAAATAATGCCTAAGGAGTATAAGATAACAAGTATTAACCTTGGACACTCATCTTGGAAGCAAGAGTTAGAGGAAATAAAAATGAATTTGAATGCTACTATTGCTAGAGTACAAAAATACAAATAGAAGAAAAGATAGTTGAAAGAGTGGGTTGCTACCTTGGAACATTTTATAAAGTCATTAACTTTATCCAGTCAAGAACAAGCTGAGTTGCCTAAAAATCCAGTGTTGATGTCATAAGAATAAATAGATGCAATTGCAGCAGTTCACCATAAAATGAATATGTTTGAAGAATGGATTGAGTACTGGGTAAGCCAAGCAGAAGAATTCATTACATATGCAATAAAGAAGTACAAGGAAGCATACAAACATTCAGAGAAATCAAAAAGATTTGAAGATGAATGTAGATTTCACCAGGAGCAAGTCATTGAAGAAAGGTGAAGCATTGATTTCTCATGCAATCAAATATCCAAGAGTTAATACAGATGTAATATTAGAACAAGAACTTCCATTGCCAAAAAAATGGAAGAAATAGTTGAAATGGGAAGGTGACATGTTAATACAGTGTATCAAAGTATTTGAAAAGGTCATTGTCGAATGCAGAAAATTGATTGGTGAAAATTGAGAATTTATTGAAATACTGGCTCGTCAAGGTTGTAATCCCCAAACATTAGGAAAAGAGGGAAAATAAGTTAAAGCTTTCAAGGAATGGATAGAAAGAATAAATAGAGATCCTGTTCAGTTTCTAATGCGGGAGGTCATTGATGAAATTATACAGGGCAGGAACACTATACCCAGATATGAAGCACGTAAAATGTAGAAGAATGGCATCATACTTCAAGTATCTGAAGAATATACTAGGCTCAAGTTCACTTGGAAAGCGATACAAGGGATTTCAAAAGAATGCATGCATCAATTATTAAATTCTTTCTGAGAGTATCAATTGAAGAAGGGTGAAGAAGGAATCCCGGAGCACGAGTCATGAGTGAGAAGATGAAGAACCAGATACTAGACACTAGAAGTGTTATGAAGTTTTATCTTGTTTGGAATTTTGAGTTTACAGGTTGATCCCAGTCCTGGTGGATGTTCCTTATTCTGGTATTTTGGAAGGAAGCTGATAGCCTCGACATATGCAAAGTGTTTTTGTTGGAGTATGAAGTAAAGGTTTTGCTGCTGGTAAATTCAATGCCTTGAATTAGTCTAGAATATTCTTGATGACTATTGGCAGATGCCACATGCCACATTTTAATTTGTTATTTCTGATTCTCTGGATGGACTTTTAAGTTGAACTTCTGGGGCCTTGTTCCTATAAAAGGTCATAAAACTTTATATGCACATAGACATTGACTAATATTAGAGCTTATTAGATAGCTGTACCTATCTCAGTATCTTTTGTTATTTCTGATTCTCTGGATGGACTTTTAAGTTTTGTTCTTTTTTCCTATTTTTTGAACCATTCTGGTGTAAAACTTTGTATGCACATAGACATTGATTAATATCATATATTATTAGATAGCTACCTATCTTAGTATCTTTTGTAGCTAGTTTTGTTAGTTCATCCAAACAAGATTGTATGCTACGCCATTTAAGGGTGTATACATAACCTACTCAGTGTCCATAAACAAAACCCTCTCTCTAAAATATTGCAATCATTTTATATGTAGATGTGAAGCAATCTGGTGAAGTATAAAGCGGTGTGCTCTATTTTAATTGATTCTTTAGGGCATCCATGGAGAATAACTAGGAGAAACTTTTAATTTTTAGTATTTTTTATGCTTTGTTTTAGAGTAGATGTTTAAATTCTTGAAAATGTTCCAAAATTTGAATGAATGGATGAAATTTTATTGAAAATATTTTGTTTTCCATAAAATTGTTGAATGCTTAATTCTAAATCTACTTAAGTGATAGCAAAGAATTTGTGATGTTCATGAAATGTTCTAGTAAATATTTTGGTTTCATGATTTTTGAACTTGATTTTTCATTGAGAATCCAACACCTAAAATATTTAATTCAAAATACTAGTCCCTTTGAGATTAACAACAATATCACATCAATACCCGAGAGCGACCCTAGTGCAACCATGACCTAGTTATCGGGGACTTGGGATTGAATGAAAGCCAATATTTGCCTTGTTAATGCATAATCCCATTTTAGGTTGTCTTTGTTCCATATATTAAAAGAAGGATAGGCTCTTTGTGGTCTTGTCTGTGAACAATGTATTTTCCCTGTTTGCTGCGAGTAGAATCGTCGTCAACAATTAGGATGGAAATCCACAAGGCAATTAGATTGAATTTGAACCATAAAATATGAATCAATCAGACCTGGATCCGATCCTTTTGAGTCTTGGAAATGAATTAGAATTGAATTGTACCAAACAACCCTATCAAATAATGTGCCCTAGAATAAAAATGTAAGATTTCAGAAGCTGGAAAACTGTAATAGAAATTTCGACACTAGATTTGAACTTGGGAGGACACTGTACACATTGATATACATTTTAGTTAAATTTATTAGGACATTGGTGTTGGGGGCACAACTGTCATAGTAGGATTTTTCTAAATCTAAAAATTTGGGTTTGTAGCTCTCTGTCTGCTCTCTGATGTTTGCTTGACAGAATTTCATTTTTAGATTTGGACCTACAATAAAAATCTACAAAAGAGATGGTGGATGGTGGCTATATAGGAGCTTGCCTTAGTCAAGCCCCTATTTGGGTATTTCTACCTACAAAA
The DNA here is from genome assembly GCA_007258455.2 of Sequoia sempervirens. NCBI lineage: Eukaryota > Viridiplantae > Streptophyta > Pinopsida > Cupressales > Cupressaceae > Sequoia > Sequoia sempervirens. Next base: position 600,123,856 of record VDFB02281492.1, on the reverse strand, counting down.
TAACCAATGATCTTATAGAAAACAATCTGTGTACCCTAACCTTAAGTGAGTTTAAGGTTGTTATGAACTAAAATACAAAGAAACCCTACTCAAGTGTATTAGAGAATGGATGCCATATGAAAATGACAAGATCTAACTAAGAGAGAAGTCAAAACACTTTTAGAAAATCTGAAACACAATGATACCTTCCTTGAAGTTGCAAATAAAATGAAGCTTTAAGATGAGAAAACTAAGAAACAAGTCATTAGGTTGAAGGAAATGGCCAAAAACATCTCCCAAACCTAGAATCCATCATGTTCTTCTATTGGCATCAACCTTCAATCATGGCATAAGGCTTGAATAAATCCACAAATAAGCTTGAAGACCTACAAATATGGATGTACTTGATAGAATATAATGATCTCTTGCTTTGTAACGCCCGTCGTGCAAACCCCAGAGAACACACACATAATGCAAATAATTTTTTTTTTTTTAAATAATAAAAGTAACATGTAATAACATTAAACCAAAATCACATAGCATAACACATAACATTAATACACTTGGTTCTCTGGGGCATGCGAGGTTACATTGCAACCACTAAACAAAATAAGGATAATGAAAATAACATAACCATTTAATTTATGAAAACCATATACAATGATACAACCGATAGCCATGATGCGAGTATGATAACATCGCATAATTACATCCATGATAAATCTTTTAACAAGATCCAATTTAAACCTAACTATTACATCATTGTTTCAATATTACATCACAATCTTCTTTGATACATAAATTACATTAAATTTCCCAACATGGGAATAGATACAAGAATAATGAACATGAAGTACAACTGATCACTGGAACATCTGCACTGCAGAAAGCTAAGAAGACAAGACGCTGATGGGGAACCCAACGGGTGCGGAGCACATTCCACCCAACCATGTGAATTACAAGTAACTCACCCCCCGTGCTCAGAGGTGACGAGGAAGTGAACCCGACCATGAATGTCAACCGACTCAACCACAATATGATATGAAACAAATACAACTCAAGTATGCAATGCCAAACCATCAACGTTCTCAAATCACATAACAAGTATAACCAAGAACTCATCACGATAACATGAAGTACTAACACTTAACAATCATGAATCAAAATCACAAGAATTCAAAGAAACATTATAAAGAGCTAACATCCAGAGGCACAACAACAAAGCACAAGCAACAAGGGTGTCAAGTGGAGAGTGTCATCACATAGCTCTCATGGGATTCTCCTGGCCCTTCCTCCAACTGAGGCACCGACACCCATCTATGGATCTCCTAGCCCTTCCTCCTAACTGAGGCGCCGGCACCATAGGGTAGCTAATGCGGAGCCAATAGTCTCTCATGAAGACGAGACTCTGACGATGCCGACCACGGCCTTCTCAGTCTATCACTAGTCTAAGGTAGCCCTAATGCATAGCTGAGGAATCCAAAGTTTTATTATCTTGTGTGTTTTACTACCCAACCCCCTAAATCTATTGTTTAGATTATCACTTGTTTACTACTCTTTCAAGGGTTATCCTGGCCCTTCCTCATCCAAGGTGCCGGCGCCCACGAAGAGCCACTCTCCCTCCTATGACCCCTAACATATCTCAAAGCAGGCAAGGGTTGGACTAACACATATAAGTCCTAAAACCAATAAATCCAATACACGAGGCATTAACCATCTCGCAACTGCACATAAGCAACAAACTTGCAAACCCGTCCAACCCTTCCTAACATAACCCCAACAACGCTCAAAAGCATAAACAAGGTAAATACACTTTAAATCACAAGCCTCTGGAACAGGATTAAAATACGATAGGGTTCCCACATCGACAACAAAAGAAACAATAAAGCAAAACAATACATACAAGGAAAACTCCCATCACATTTTGCAAAATTGCACATTCACGTTCGATGCCAATCTTAAGTAAGTAACTAAAATGATTGTCTCAATAAAATCCACAGTTACAATTAAAAGCTAATTTTCTTGTCTAAAAATTTAATTAATCAAAACAATCATTAAACTATTTCGATTTGAAATATAAATACAAAATTTACCTAAATATGAACAAAATCGAAAGCTTAAAATCCAAGATAAGATGACATCCACATAATGTGATAAATTAATATTTAAATTTAAATAACTATAATCCATTTTTAAAATAATTTATATTTTAAAATATATATATGTATATATATCATAAATGTATATACATATACATATATACCATGTAATAAATTATTATCTAAATTTAAATCATTATAATTTTATTTTAAAAATAAAATACATACAAATTATATTTTAATATATATATATATAATATAAATACATATATATATATTTATATATATATATATTTAAAATAAAATAAAAATAAACCAAAGCAACCCCTGATCGACGCCCACTGGCCGCGGTTGTACACAGCCAGCCAAGTGGGGACTGCCGCGCAGTCCCCACGGGCTGCTGTACGCGGCCGTCCTTATGGACTGCCGCGCACAGCAGTCTGTATGGACTGCCGCGCACAACAGTCTGTATGGACTGCCGCGCACAGCAGTCCGTATGGACTGCCGCGGTAGTCCGCCACAATGGGGAGGCTGGGGGGTACGGCCCAGCGTCGTCCCTCCAACTCCCCCCCCAACATCATTAAAATTTTTAATTTTATTTATATTTTTTGTTATATTAAAAATCCGTGCATAACCTTTAAATGGATTTCAATGAAATAACACAGAAAAATACTTTAAACAGAAACCCAAAAATTATAATTTGATGCCAGACATACGGCCGACACATGAATTTAAATAAATATATATAACAAAATAAAACAATATATATATATATATATATATTAAAATATACTGAAAATAAGTACAGAAGATGAATGTACATAACAAAATTGAAGAAAGAAAATACAGAACAATGAATAGATTTAACTATATTCAAAATATATTTATATAAACATCCAAAAATTTCAGATCTATTATTTTCAACAAAAGTATCATTTTCCCAAAACCTTATTTTTGTTGAGATGGAATTTTCAGATGATCAAGTTTCCTTTTGTTTTGACAAGAATTTGCACAGCATAGAACTATGATTCTCTTTGTTTTCATTCTGATAATTTGCTCTAGTTTTAGTTTTCAACAGTAGTTTTTCCTATATTCACAAAATTCATTTTAATCAAATATATTTTTCCTTTTTCTGAAGCAACAGATAAAAAAACAAGGGTACGAAAAGAAGACTACAAAAGGAACCTGGAGTCCAATGCAAATCTGAAGATGCCTGCTTGACTCTGATGCCCTTGAACCCGATTCCAATCTTTAGTCCAGAACGAACTCCACAATCACTTGAGCAACTTCAACTTTCTGTTCTTCTGTGTGTGTGTGAGAACCTCTCCAAAATTCATAATTAAATAAACATATATTCCTATTCCTTCAAAACTCTCCAAAAATCCCCAATTCAAAGAAAAACAATTCTTTAAAACTAGTTTTTTTTCCAACTCTCAATTCCTATTGGCTCACTCTGTCTTTTTGTTCTTTTATTTGTTTTATTACTTTAATTCCTATTTTGCAACTTTTCTTGCACCTCACATTACATATTTATTTTAAATAAATTATTCACATAATTATCCACCACCAATTTAATTGATTAAAATAATTAAGCCATATTTAATATTTACTTATTATTTAATTGCAATGTAAGATTTCAAAAATAATTAAATTATTTAAATACCATTTACTCCAACATTAAAATAAATAATTTATTTCAATCATAAAGACAAGTCATAACTATAAATGTCCTCATAAATAAACTAAGACAAAACCCATAACACAACAGACAATGACGACAATTACACAACATCAACTATACCAAACAAATGAGACGACCTGACATCATGGAACGGGAGGACTTCATCGTCACCTTTGTATCAACATTTATCCATTGGGTTATTTGGTGCTCGCCCTGTCCTGCCGAAGCAGGTGGAATCGAGACTTGTACCTGTAGTCCTGCATACAAACAAAGTTGTGTACATGTGCATATATACATATATATCAAAGCATTAAATCAAAGTACTGCATTGTGAGAAGGAATCGCAACATAACAGGGCACTCGCGAATGAGTGATGCTATATTGTCCTTCGTCACACCTATTCTAACAATTATAACATAATCAATGAATTACATTTCTAACTAATAATCATCTCATAACATATTAAATTAAAACACTGCATCATATCATAATTCAGAAAAATCAACTGATATAATCAACCATAATGTCATATAAAGTAATCATGTCCAAAATGAAATAGCAACATCATCTAGCATCAACTAACCATATCAATCAATAACAGTATCATCGTAGTATCTGACTAACCACACCAAACAATAACAGTATCATCATAGTATCTGAGCATCAAAACAAAACATAACACTACTGAGTCTAACAAGCAACCAGGAGGGTTATTACATGCTTCTCCTTTTTTCTCCTTGTTGCTATCTTCTTTCATTCTTCTTCTAGTTTCAAATGGTGAAAAGACTAGGTATTTATAAGTGTTTCTCTAATTTCCTAAAAAATAGATCTTGATGGCTGACTTCAAATATTTGAATTTCAAACAATGAAATGTCAACACTAACATATTTGAATTTGGAGCCAAAATTGGGGGACATAGGCACCCTAGGCGCCAATGTCCCAACCCTATTTCTAAAAAATTTAAAAGTCAGAGACAAAGCATTAAATGAGAGCATTTTTTATGCTTGCAACTTGTCGAAAAATATTAAAATTGGGTGATAAAATGCATAATTTTGGAAATTAGGGCCTAGTTAATGGGTGTATGAAACACATTAATGCAAGGGTCACTAAATTAGGTCCAAATTAAGTGTAAAATTGTACTATCACCTACAAGGGAGTACAATTTATGATGCTACATTTAGCCCCCACTTTAGCAACCATATGACACTGCATGCATATACAAGCTAAAGTACATAAAGTAAATCATATTGTAAAAAAAGATACTCATAAGGATATTATGAATCATTCATCAAATGGGAGAATGAAGCCCCCAATGTAGTTATCTACAAAGTCATGAGATTAGGAACCACATCTTACAAAACTAATTTGTTAGGAGTTCAAAAACATGCTAATCCCAAAACTTCTAATGAAATTTGAGGATAGTTATATGCCGCCTAATTTTGCTTGCTTTATGGAGGTGGAATTAGGGTAGTAATCTAGCCACATCAAATTGTTACATATCTTTTTATAGACATGCCTATGATAAGGTCACGAGTATCATAAAACCAACAATCGAGAAGAATATGGTATGAATGGGAATGGAACCACGAATCCAACACAATAGACGATGTCAAATAGTGTGAAATTGTATTATCAACTAAAAGGGAGTATAATTTATGATGCTACAGAAAGTTACCATCCAATTGGACTCGAAGAGGAATTTTATATTTGAACTTGTTGATTGCAGATTTTCACTTGCTATTGCACTTATAGACATTTGGTTCTCTACTATACATTACGAGAGCTTTAAGGTCATCTGGATTTTGTGGACTTTTGACTTGTTACTACACTTCAACATTCTTGTGATGTATTGGCAGTTGTAACAACCTAGTTTGAATCCAATTTGACTTCCTAGCCTCCAATGAATAAAATGAAAGGGTTTGCACTTACTTGGGGTCTTTTACCAGATTACAGAGAGGGTGAATGTGATGAACACCAATCTAATTGTACTCCTATGTTAATAATTTTCTACCAAACAATAATTTTAAGTGTTTATTTCTTCTATACACAATTTCATGCTATTGAATAATATATTTGACTATGTGATTGAGCAATTTGATAGAATTCCCCGACCTCAACCGCATCGTAATACTGTGCCTTTATTTTTTGTTCTCAACTATGACAATTTGACTTTAAAGCATGATCCTACAACAACTTTTTTTAAAACTTTATGTGAATTCTTCAAACACATTTATTTTAATATATAACCTCTTCATACAAAAATCCACCATCTACTTTTCGGTTTAAGTAATTTTACTTGATAGTAGGTGTGATGCTTCACATGAAATTTTTTAATTCATGCATCCCCAAGAGGAGGAGCAATTAAAACATGAAAGGATACATACTTAAACACTACACCCTGATGTCGTGTAACTTGCAACTATGAATAAGATGGTCCCCTAAAGTGGCCAACCATTTTGACAGGCCAAACAAACAACATCAATGGGGCACTAGCTATGTAGATATCAGGATACACCATGGGCATCCGATGGGTGTGCCCGTGCAGGTAGTGACTATCCAACCCTAGGAATGCATTGGGGCATGGATGCTACATCCATGGATCATGGGATGTCCTTACGTCCTGTTAGAGCACATAAAGAAATATAGATACATGCACACCAAACAAACCTCATTAAATTTAAATTCTCTGTGTAAATTTTTTTTAATCTTATGTTGGCAATTTTTTTTTTAATCTTATGCTAGGGAAAAAGAAGGAAGTAGTTATTTAGTTAGATATTTCACTTGAAAACTCTAAGTGACATTAAAAATATAATTTTTTTTTTAATTTATAAATTATTAAATAAAAATAAATAATCCTCCACAAAAATATTAATTTTTTTTTTAAAATAACTTTTAACTTTAAAAAAAAAAAAAAAGGTTTTTAAATCAATTTTGTATTTATTAATATGTATAAATGGATATAATAAATTAAATTAATAAAAATTAATATTTTTATAGGCAGAAATAATATATGTATAAAAGATTTTTATTTTTCTAATATTTTAACCTAGATTAATAAAATGATATATCTATAATTCAGTATAAATTAATAATTTAAAGTTACATTTTATTTTTTGAATTAATATATTTTAATATTAATGTTAAGTTTTGAGTAAATAGATAGGGATACTTAATTTTATAATTAGAAATGTCTATTCTTTGATAAAGATAAATTTAGTCAATGAAAATGTTCTAATGTTTTAGAACAATTAACTTGTATTATCAATATAATAAAAAAAGAAAGATGTCTAAAGATAATAATAATAATAATAATAATAATAATAATAATAATAATAATAATAATAATAATAATAATAATATGTTGAATTCAAAAGCCTAAAATACTACTAAATTACATTTGATTGTACTACGTACATTTCAAATAAAATAGATAAAACATAAAAAATATTTATATATATATATAATAATTCTTAAATAGTTCAAAAGTAAATTCAAATAACTATTAAAGTAAAAAGAATAATTCAATATTGATATTTCTTCATGGTTTTAAGATAAATGTACTTAACATATATCTATAGTAGTATATGTATAAGGAAAATAAAATTTATTTAAATTTAATCTAGAATAATAAAATGATATAAATTTATAATTTAGTAAATAATTAATATTTAAAATTTGCATTTAAATTTGTGGATTAATGGACTTTTGGTTTTTTTTTTATATTATATATAGAGAGATCAAAAAATAAGCTCGAAGAGTACGGCTCAAGAGAGGCAAGGCCTCACATCAAGAGCAAACAGAGTAACAAGAGAACATAAAGATATATGCAACAAAAGAACAGCAAAGAGAGATGCTGTCACAAAGTAGAGCAGCCACTAGCTTAAGATGTCTTCGATGTTATCAACCCAGGCCATCCACCCCATGGTGCCTTCCATCCAGACGATGTGCTTCGTTTCCTGAATCTGAGCCAGCATGAGGATCTACTCCTTGTTAACTTTCCTGTTGTTCTTCACTTCTTGGGTTAGAATTTTGCACGTTTTCTCAAATAGCTGCAGATTGTCCATAGTCTGCCTCCAAGCGTATCCTCCTTGCATCTCGTATATGAAAAATGTGGTGAAGCAATTATTAAGGAACCTTTTAAGCTTCTCTTTTTCAATCAGCATAGTAGTGCGGACCTGCAAGAAAATTTTTAAATAGATGAGTTTCTGAAAAGACTCAGTAAGAATTCTGGGATTGTTCTGATATCTCTCTTTGTTTCTACATTTCCAGATTTGCCACAAGATAACAGAGGAGAGAATTTTCCAAAATAAATTAGAATCTTGTTTCAATCCAACAATATGCCCAGTAATAATCTCAATGATGTTGAAAAAAGAAGGATATATAATGCCAAACATATGCCATATCTCTTTAGCAAATATGCAGTCAAAAAGAATGTGTCTACTAGTTTCGGGTAACCTGCACATAGGACAATGATCAGTAACAAGGGAATCTTTCCTAATTGGGAGTCTATCAAGAATAACCAGCCAATTAAAACATTTTATGTTAGGTTCAGTAGGCCCTTTCCAAAGATTTTCAAAAGAGCTTTTCCAAGCACGAGTGTCAAGAGTAGAGTACCAGACCTTGTTAATATGATCTATCACGGCCTCAGAATGCCCGATAGTACTGTAAATATTTTTGGCTTTGATTTTGTTAAGAACGGTCCCATCCGGCCACTTGATGTTTAAAAATTTGTGAGAGTCAATTTGACAAGAGGCCGGGAGACTCATGGTGGCCTTACGGATCAAACTGTAAGTTTTCTTCTGGGAGGCGGGAAGGTCAAACTTGTTATTGAGATCCTCCCAGTCAATTAATCTGTCATGCTCAAACAAGTCAGCCAATTGGGAGATGCCTTTACTGTTCCATTGCTTAGCAGAGCAGCCCTGCGAGAGGGCGAGGGGCTTGCCAGAGTAGTTCAGGTTCCACCAAATGGACCTTTCACCATAAATATGGGTATCATCATGGAAGGCCCTGTTAGTTATAAAACGTTTCACATAATTCCAAGACTTCCAGATGGATCTAAAAACAACAGATCCTTGTACATTCACGGGAAAGTCACCAAGGACAAGATCATTAAAAGGAAGATTCTTCCAAGACTTGGCCTTCTTGGGGATACCCCTTTCAATATTGTTTCTAACCAAGACCTTCTAGGGATCATCACCATCAAGAGAGTGAAAGATCCACTTGGCGGCCAGGGCAATCCCCTGGAGCTTAAGATCCTTCAGGCCAAGCCCCCCAAGGAGCTTGTTGGTATGACACCATTCCCACTTGACCGCATGCATTTTGTTCTTACCTTTGCCATCAGACCAAAGAAACTTCCTAATCTCTTTTTGAATTTCATAGATTTGATAGTTACTGAACATCTAGGCTGAAGAGTAATAAATATTATATGAAGATAGAATTTTTTGGCAAACTTGCACTCTGCCGGCCAGCGACAGGGCCCTGTTATGCCATTTATTGAGCTTTTTTAAAATCTTGTCTTTGACCCAAAACCACATATCTTTGAGGGAGGGGTCGATGGAGAAGGGAATACCAAGGTATCTCACAATATTATTAGGGCCGCCCCACTGAAAGTTATAATTCTTGAACCAGTTAGGCGGCTGCTCAAACCAACCAAGGTAGACAGACTTGATGTGGGAAAGGCGAGCACCCAAGATCTTGCAAAAAATGTTGAGCTTATGATAAAGGGTTTCAAAGTTATCAGCCATAGCTTCAAGGAAGATCGCGGTGTCATCAGCGAACTGGTAGTTAATGAGCTCATTGTTATTAGGAAGAGATATACCTTTAACAACCGGGGAGATAGAATTGTCTCTAAGGATGTAATAGAGAGCTTCAGAGGCAATCACAAAAAGGGCAGGGGCCAAGGGGCAGCCTTATCTGATGGATCTTCCAAGAGGGAAAGAATCCGACAGGGAGCCATGAACATCAACCTAAGCGAAGGCATCTTTGAGAAGAATTTTGACAGAATTGCAGAAAACACTGGGGAAGCCAAACGCTTCGAGCATCATGGAGATGAAATTCCACTCCACTCTGTCGTAAGCTTTCTCGAAGTCCAAGAGGAACATGACAAAATCTTGCTTAGAGACATGGGCCCAATTCATGGCTTCCCAATCGGTGATCAAATTTTCCAGAATGTATCTCCATTTAATAAATCCAATTTAAGTAGGGCACACAAACTTGGGCAGAATATTTTTGATTCTAAGGGCCAGAATTTTGGCCAAGATTTTGTAGGAAACATTGAGGAGAGTAATAGGTCTCCAGTTCTTGATGAGTGCTTTTTCCCCATCCTTGGGGAGCAATTTGATAATTCCTCTGTTAATAGAATTACCCAGGGATCCTCTAGCAATGGCCTCAGAATAGATATCCAGCAGGTCTTTGCAAATCCAATCTATATTGGCCTTGTAGAATTCAACAGGCAGACCATTAGGGCCAGGAGCCTTGTCATTATTAAGCTCCTTAATGGCTTTTTCAATTTCTTCAAGAGAGATCTCTTTGGATAGCTGATTAGCTTCTAACGAGGAGATCCTATTGGGAATGAGGGAACGGATTTGGTCTCTCAAGAGGGCAGCATCCTCTGAATCCTCAGAGGTGAAGAGATTGTTATAAAAGCTGGCAAAGGCCTTCTTGATGTTATCCAGATCGTTAATTTCATGGTTATCAACAACAAGTCTTTCGATATTCTCATTAGACTACTTTTGTTTGATGAGGTTGAAGAAGAATTTGGAGCCTCTGTCCCCACAAAGAAGCCAGTGCGCACGAGACCTGACCATGGCACCCTTGACCTTGACCTTTTGATGATGTCTAAGGGAATCCTTAGCCTTCACCACTTGAGAGATGAGATCACAATTAGCAGGATTGGCCTGGATATTATTTTTGGCAACCTGCAGCTCGGAGGAAAGCTTCTTTTCCACAAACCTAAAGTCTTTGGACCTTTTTTTCCCTATGGTCCGCAAGAGATTCTGCCAGGCATGCACATTCAGATTCCATCTGTCAATGTGAGACATGGAAGGGAAACTTTTTTTGTTTAAGATGTTTATGATACGGATGGCGCACAAAGTGTCTTCATCTATGAGCAGATTAGTGTTGAGAAAGAATTTGGGGTTGGGTCTTTCACAAGGATAAGGGGAGCTATTGATCCTAACACAAGATGATATAGGGTGGTGATCGGAGAGAGAGGTGGGGGTAACCAGGACAGAGCAACCAGAATTATCAGGGAGAAAGGAGAAAAAGTTCCTGCTAGCATAGAAGCGGTCAAGTCTGGAGTAAATCCTATAAGGGGCCTGTTGGAAGTTACACCAGGTATGCCATAATTCGGGGTGAGAGTCCTTAGCACCGGTTAAAGGATCAAATAGATGTTTGGAGCTTAACATCTTGCACCATTGCATTTTTTTGAAATCTTTCCAGACAAATGGGCGACCACCAAGTTTATCTTCCTGAGACTCAATCATGTTGAAATCTTCCCCAACAAGCCAAGGGATATTAGGGAGAGCGGACAACCAATCCTAGAGACACGCTCTCTCCTTGAAGTTATTCGGGGCATAAACATAACATATGCCGAATATAAGATTATTGAAGTTGAAAGTAACCCAAACCGCCCTGTTACAGGGGGAGGAACCATTACCGGTGATAAACTTGGCCCATTTCTTGCTGATCAGAAGGGCAACACCCCCCCTGCCTCTAGGGTGGTTGGTGTAAAACTTATTAGCATCTTTCCACAGAAATTTGAGATTGACATCCAACGTGTACCCTGTGGCCTTAATTTCTTGCAACATGAGGAAGTCCAAGGCTTTAAAGGTGTCAAGGAACATTGCGTATGAACCGCTTTTACGTGGAGTTCCAAGCCACTCATGAGTACCATGAAATGCAATTCATTGGGGAATAATTAAGGGGGGGATGTTGAGGTCAGAGGCACCTGCCATGGGAGCCAACACAGTGCCCTGAGAGTCACTCATTTTTTTTTTTTGAGGGGTTCTTATTTTTGGAGCCTAAGCATCTCCCCCTCCGCTTAGCCATGGGGACAACATCTCTTAGGTCATCATCATTCTCAGAGTCGTCATGGGAAATATAATCCAACTCCACTGAATGTTTGAGAAGAGGAAAGAAATTCGAACCCTAGTGTTATTAGTGGAATGATGATTTCAAAATAAACAATCATCTCCATGTTCCTAAAGCACTTTAGGAGGAAAGCAAAGGCGAGGTCAGAGACACGAAATAATAGTCCATGTGGCCCGAGCGAGGGTGTTTGAGGGAGAGGATCTTTAGGTAGGACTCCATGAGAATTGATGGTGATAGGGGTAGGCCCGAGAGCAAGGGCAGGGTCTTGATTGATGTGTTACGCTGGTGACTCACAGCTATGCTTGTTAGAAGTTTCTGCCTTGTGGCCGGTGGGGCGGGGTGTTGGGAGCACTAGCCGCGGGGAGGGGAAGGGTTCACACAGGAGGCCCAGGGGCGGGGAGCATAAAGGTAGTGGATGGGATGTAGGGAAGCGGAGGGGGTAGTTTTAGCGGGCATCTGGAAAGGGAGGACATTCTCTAATGAAGATTCCGGGTTAGGGTTACCAGCGGACGACGAATTACGGGGATGCGAGGTTTTGGCAGGGGTTTTTTCTTAATGATAGGGCAATCTCTTCTTAGATGCCCTTCCCTTCTACACAGAAAGCAAGCGTTCAGACCCCCTAGAATATCAATGGGGCACACAAATTTTTCATCCGTGATACAAATATTGATTTCAGGGGGGATTTCAAAACCGGGATTTAGAGAAATAAGAACCCTAGCGTCCATGTGAGGGACCAGTCTAACGGTGTCGTCCATACGGATGACCTTACCGATAGGTTCAAGCAACTGCGAGAGAAAACGCCATAAGAAAGGCGGGATTTGTTTGATCACAATCCATCGCGGGGCCGAGAGCGCGAGGACTTCCTCATGAATGGCTTCAGGCGACCACGCAATGGCGCGGAATGAAGTATTTCCGACAGTCCAGTATTGTTTTTTGAGAATTTCCATTTGGGTTTCATGGGTGGTAAAAAAAATAACAAACAACCCTTTCTGAATCTGTCTACAGAAGGAAATGTGGAAGCCAAGCTTCAGATTTCAAAAGTTGTGAAACCAATCATCCATAAACTTTCTTGGCGGACATTTATCCATATTGACAGCAGAAAAAAATATAGCAGAACTTTTAAGTCTATTTTTCTCCTTATTGATTTCAGCTAGCATTTCGAGATTAGGAGAAACAGAGAGAGATGTGGGAGCAACCCCACAATCCTTACCTGTTTCGGCGGTTTCATTAGGGCTCGATAAGGTAAACCTCGCACCCGCGTCGATGGAGACACCAGCTTTCGCCACCGCCTCAGAGAAAGTTTTGGGTCTCGAATGCAGAGGGGAAGAATTGGGAATGTTTGGGCAAGAGTTGTCAGAAGCCATAAATGTTAGAGGAGCCGTCGAAGGGGGGTTAGTGGGTACGGCCTCTGCTGAACGGCAGAGAGAAGAGGATAACGAATTATTCAACATAAATGCTCATAAAAACCTAATCT